>CM056173.1:33236338-33355904 GCA_029691765.1 Entomobrya proxima
AAAAAAGTGTAGTACTTCTGTATTCCTGTGTATCTCATGGTAAAGTTAAAATTCAGCACCCACACGTATGTAATGGACAAAGGCGGAAAATCAATTTTATTACCGTATTTTACTCTTTAAAAACTAGCCTTGAATTTTTGCATGAAATTGACTCAGACAAATCTAGAAGACTTGCTGGACCTACCTATTTTTCACGCACTCACAAGGCATAAGAGCACTAAAATATTTTGTTAACATATTCATTTTATTTGTGTGAGATTGTAATGCGGATTTTGCTGATTGTGCAGAATTTTCAAATGCGCACTATTGCTTTGTGATATCAGCTTATTCCTATTTCTATTCATTTTTCTCGATTGCATAAACCGTGCCTTTCAGGCACTGCCTTTTTTGTGAATATGTCAAATGAAATGAATTAAAATGGCAGTGCTGGTAGTGATGTCTCATTGATGTAAAGGAATAGCAATATAAAGACTGTGGCCATATCCCATATTGCTTCCAAAATGGCTAGCAGGTGAAAGTTTTACCATTGCTAACAATAAATTTATAAAATACGCAAACCTCCTATTTTAAAAATGATTCTTTCAACGATTAATACACGAAGTTGGTCATATTGTCAATAAAGGATGTCAAAGAACAAAAAAGAAAATTTATTGATTTAATAGAAAATGTACAAAGTCATATTATTCAGCATTTCAATTCGAAAAAAAAATGTTCCTTTCACAGTGTGTTTCGTATATTCTAGCCAGTTTCCAGCGTAGTGCAGTTAACCTCCAACACCATCAGTGGCCGTTGCATCGATTGCCCTGAGGCGAGCTGTCTCGGTTTCCGAGTTTCGAGTTGGCGTTGCGGAGACCTAGTTTTAAAGAAAAGAGAGAGCAGGAGAGAAAGTCATTTTGAGTACTTGAAAGGATGCATACAAAATAAATGCTGTACACATTTTAATCTTACGTTGGCAATGGAGACCATGGCCAGCAAGACAAGCAGGAAGAACTTCAGAAGGTTATTGGGCGTCATCCTCTGTTCGTAGATTTGTTGTCCGCAGTAAGATCAGGGTATCTGCAAAGCAAACAAAAAATTAGCCCAGTTTCTCAACCGTTGAGTACTCAGTTCTGGAGGTGCTACCTGGCTGAGTTAGTCGGGAGTTTCTGAAGACTGATACTTTTACGGAAAGAAGGTGCGCTTTTTATACTGACTTCTAGCTGACGTAATTGTAATTTGTATTGTTCATGAAGATGATCTAGCATGGCAAACAATTTAATCGCAAGCATACTGGCTTTGACGCAAGTGCGGTGTGGCGTCAAAGACGAGATTTATTTTGGGATTGGATTGCAGGAAGTGACAAAAAGTCGTAACTGCTTTATTTGCTGCCATTTATTAGGCTCAGATTGCAGAATTGATGTGATATGTAAGTTATTTAAAGATATGAAATAGCTCCGTAGAGTTAATTTTGTCAAATGTTGTATTCTATTCATTTAAAATTTGTTAAAACGAAGAAAACCGTATTGTATTTAACTGTTTTGAGAAACTTAATGAAGTTTCTGAGTATTTTGAAGCATCAACAGTTTATTTGTGATTTTTGGGTAAGTGCTTTGTACATGCGTGTATGTAACCATAATGTTTAATATTCTAGTCAGTATTTTATTGCTGTCTACCCGGCATGCACACACGTAAAGGTTGGTATATAAATGACATCAGTGGCACGATAGTATTGTACCACGTCACAAATGGGAATTCCTTTTGGTTCTAGTCAGCAAAGCTGGCTCAATCTTGAATTGTTCACTTTTATCTTCAATGTTCAATAATCTACCGTTTAATTGTCCACGTGTACGTGTACCTATTCAGCCAACCAAATTATTTTTTACTTAGCATGTCCACAGTAAATTAAAATGATGACGGATTCAAGATTTGTAAGTGGAAAGTCTATTATACATCGATTGACAAAACTACCCTAACATAACGATGTTTTTATTCTTGATGTTTATTGTTTTTGAAGTATATCTTTCACACGTTTCTAAATAAAGAGATTTGTTGCTAATAAAATGTAATTCTACACAAATATTTCTACCAGATTTTATTTATTGCTTTTATGCTGTTCACATTAAAATATTTTTAATGCATAATATATAATTGTGCTACTCATTTATATACTGCTCATCGTATATGCATAACCGTTTTACTTTCACAAGGGGCATTTCGAGATATTTTCTCCAATCATAGCCAATATAGTCTATTATGCAAAGTCGCAATGTTTGCTAGCAAGTAGCCCCAGCATGATTTTATCTGCTGTTTTCATCCACTAGAAGTATCAGAGAAAGCACTATACTAGCAAATGGTTTACAATTATCGAAAAAAATCTAATTTTACACGCTTTCGACTAGTTCTATATAAAATGATGCTAATATTAGTTAAATATTTCATAGTGCACCAGCACTACCGATAATAAATAGGACTTCCATTTTTAGACATTTGTAGTGAATTTTTTGAGATTTTGGTGCAAACATTGGGATTTCAAGTTTAAAGTGATTTTGCATATTCCTGAGAATGACTGATTCGTTTGAAGAGTTCATATCATTTTTCTATCATAATGTTTTGCATGGTCAAGATGATGCTAAAAATTAAAATCTCATTTTTATTTTAACTAATTTACCTGTACAGTTTGGTGCAAAGGGATACTCATTTCTGTGTTACACAATGTTCTTCATACACAGGTTGAATGCCATGCCATGCCAGAAACGTTAGGCTGAAAAAGACATTTGTATTTATTACACGTAAAATCGGAGGTGGTATTCACAAAAGAGATGAATCACTGTTTGCTCATTGTTCCAATTGAGTACAGAGTAAAAGAATAAATTCCCTTGTCCAGTCCGAGGATTCAACTCTTGTGCAAGTCTAATGAACATGTATTGCGCTGGGGCTATTTGAAATGTAGTAAGTATTGTGAATTTATTTGTCTAAACTAGCAATAGCAATAAAGCAAGTCGTCCTGTAATTTACTAAAATCATCAAATATAGTGTAGCTCAAACGTTATGAAGCTTTAAATGTTAAGATATCTATCAATGTAATTCTGTTTGAATTTCTAGTTTCTTCCCCGCAGGGATGCAATATCTGGGCATCCTGGCATCCTGCCTGCCGGGAAATTTTGGGAAATATGCCAAAATCGGGGAAATTTTCACAAAGTAGTACTAGAAGTAGTAGTAGTAGTGGTAAAAACCTTGAAAATTTTTGGGAATTTTTCCTCCGGATGCCGGGAAATTTTAAGGTCCCGGAAGATTTTGCATCCCTGCTTCCCCGTATATTTCTTTTGCTTAATTTTTTTTAAATCCCAGGGTTGTTGGACCCTACAACCTTGGATTTTGTGGTCTTACTTTATGTCTCCTGAAAAATCATCATTAAAAATTATATTATATATTGTTACAACATCTCCCTCGTAACATATTATTTTGTGACTTGGGTTTTGAAGCTTTGTTTGAGTAGTGTGCGCAAGAATGTTTTACTTCCCGCACATACTTTGTTTGATGCTAAAAGGCTATGATTGAACATGCTACTACGTTTGGTTGTTGTGAGAAGGTTTACCGAAAAATTAATGATTTTGAGTCGCCATGGACCCATTTCTTTGTATTTTTATTACTCGTTTAGGTTTCAAATGTATTTTTTGCGCTACACAAAGAGAGAAATGCAAACCTGCCATAACCCGTCGTCACCACTACTGCTTGTCACAAACAAAGTTACAAAAGCGTTTAAAGCACAGTTTAAATCCTTGCATTTTTCCCAGCTTTCTTTACTAAACAACACGAAGATGATTCTTTATGACATTAATATCAATTTTTAAAAGCTGTGCTCAAACGGTGGACAATATGAAAACATATAGAAAACCTTTGCAAATATTATGCGCACATTTTGTGAAAGGAATTTATTTGCACTTGCGGCATTTTAGTTTTGTGAAGCTATAATATTTTATGGATTGAGAAGTACTAAGGAAGAAACCAGAACTGCTTATTAGTTTTAATATATGCGGCTTGTAAAAATTTTTAATTAGTTTTTTTTATCATGGGTTTGTCCTCTCATTCCTGAGCTGGAATTAATACAATGTTGTTTTTTAAACCTTACTAAGGTCAGAAGTGATGCTGAAATGAATGCAAAATAACATTTTTTCACTTTGGTGGGATTGAGATGGCTTTTCCTTGCTTATCAGATAAGTGTAGTACTTATGTATTGCTGTGTATCTCACGCAGGTAAAGTTAAAAGCACAGTGACAGTGCTGTATTTCAAACTTTAAAAGCTAACCATAATTTTTGCATGAAATTGACCCAGAAAATTTTTGGACTTGATGGATCTGACGGTGTTTTGCTTTCTCGCTTTCACAAGGCATAAAAGCACTAAAATATTTTGTAAAAATATTCATTTTATATGTGGCATATTGCAACACGGACTTACTTAGTTGATTGTGCTGAATTTGTGCATTTTTAAATGTGCATTATTGCTTTATACATTATGTGCTTTACAGTAAAAATGGGCATTTCTTTCTTTCCCAACATATATTCTACTAGCCTTACTTGTCAAACTGACACAAAGAGTTTGTAGGCCTGGTGTCTCGCTTTCATGGCGACAAGTGGGAATAAGAAAAATTGAAACATTTCATTGGGAAAACATAATGTGGTACGTACCTCCTTTTCGTTTCTATTCATTTTTAAAGAATACTTAGAAGCAAACCATTTTGTTACTTTTGTGAAACTGTCAACTTAGAGATAAAGTTATTGTGACAATCTTTTAACAAAATTTTCATCTATTATTTACCAGACTAGACAAATATACAATATATTATTTAGATTTAGATTCATACCATCCATGCCCTAAATCTCCGATAATAAATATTCGAGCTGACTGTTAATTTTTAAAAGTAAGACTAATGATGTCTCATGGATTTAAAGAAATAATGTAAAGAATATGACCATATCCCATTGTTTCTCAAAACGCTAGCAAAGTAGTTGAAAGTTTTATCAAATTTATTTAAGATGCTCCTTTTTAAAAATGATTTCTTCCAAAAATTAACACACAAAGTTGGTCATATTGCTAAAGGATACCAAAGAAAAAAATTTATTGATTCAATAGAAAATATACAAAGGCATATTATTCAGTATTTCTGTTTAAAAAATGGGTGTCCAGTGTGTTCCTGGTATCCTAGCCAGTTTCCATCGTAGTGCAGTTAACCTCCAACACCATCAGTGGCCGTTGCATCGATTGCCCTGAGGCGAGCTGTCTCGGTTTCCGAGTTTCGAGTTGGCGTTGCGGAGACCTGGTTTTAAAGAAAAGAGAGAGCAGGAGAGAAAGTCATTTTGAGTACTTGAAAGGATGCATACAAAATAAATGCTGTACACAATTTAATCTTACGTTGGCAATGGAGACCATGGCCAGTAAGACAAGCAGGAAGAACTTCAGAAGGTTATTGGGCGTCATCCTCTGTTCGTAGATTTGTTGTCCGCAGTAAGATCAGGGTATCTGCAAAGCAAACAAAAAATTAGCCCAGTTTCTCAACCGTTGAGTACTCAGTTCTGGAGGTGCTACCTGGCTGAGTTAGTCGGGAGTTTCTGAAGACTGATACTTTTACGGAAAGAAGGTGCGCTTTTTATACTGACTTCTAGCTGACGTAATTGTAATTTGTATTGTTCATGAAGATGATCTAGCATGGCAAACAATTTAATCGCAAGCATACTGGCTT
Organism: Entomobrya proxima; assembly: GCA_029691765.1. NCBI lineage: Eukaryota > Metazoa > Arthropoda > Collembola > Entomobryomorpha > Entomobryidae > Entomobrya > Entomobrya proxima. The sequence continues at coordinate 33,242,056 of CM056173.1, forward strand.
TGACGCAAGTGCGGTGTGGCGTCAAAGACGAGATTTATTTTGGGATTGGATTGCAGGAAGTGACAAAAAGTCGTAACTGCTTTATTTGCTGCCATTTATTAGGCTCAGATTGCAGAATTGATGTGATATGTAAGTTATTTAAAGATATGAAATAGCTACGTAGAGTTAATTTTGTCAAATGTTGTATTCTATTCATTTAAAATTTGTTAAAACGAAGAAAACCGTATTGTATTTAACTGTTTTGAGAAACTTAATGAAGTTTCTGAGTATTTTAAAGCATCAACAGTTTATTTGTGATTTTTGGGTAAGTGCTTTGTACATGCGTGTATGTAACCATAATGTTTAATATTCTAGTCAGTATTTTATTGCTGTCTACCAGGCATGCACACACGTAAAGGTTGGTATATAAATGACATCAGTGGCACGATAGTATTGTACTTGCTGTGTTTATCTGTGTGAATGCACCACGTCACAAATGGGAATTCCTTTTGGTTCTAGTCAGCAAAGCTGGCTCAATCTTGAATTGTTCACTTTTATGAATTTCCAGGGTGGCAAACTGTAACATCTTGAATGACGCGTGTTATCTTCAATATTCTGCTTTTGTCTGCACTTAAATTGTCCACGTGTTCCTACTTATAGTACTTGCATTCAGCAAACAAAATAATTATAATTACTAAGCATGTCTCCAGTAAATTAAAAACGATGACGGATTTAGATTGGACAATCGCATATAATTTTTATTATCCATGTGGAATTAACGGTTTCCAAGTGGAATGTATAATAACTACTTATTAGACCAAACCTTCGACAATTACTAAACATAAATACATAGTCGTATGTAACCCGAGAGAGATTGAAGGGACAAGTACTTTCGAAATATTTTGTTGTCGACTTGGTTGACTTTTTTCAGCTCCTTCATAATTTGCCATCTTTCGAGGGATGTATTTCTGGTATTGACTTGTATTATACCTGATAGAAATGAGTAGAGCAATCTAATCTGGACTTAATGAAATATAAACTGGTATTTCTAAAGTATTATCAGAAAGTTATGATATAAAAAAATTGATACATACAATTCTTTTCCATCTTATGTTACGAGTTATTGCGAAAGGCGATCCTGTGCAATGTATGTCGTATGTACTGGGGTGATTTAAAATTACGTCAGAAGAATTTCCAATTTTGGTCTGAATTATTAATCATTTGCACAAAAAATGTAAATAGTAAATCGTCTTTGGCAGTTCTTAAGCACATTTCATATAAGGGCCATTTTACCAAAATAATATAAAACTTTTTAGGATAAATCCAAATTATCTCAATATTTATTTCATGAATTTAATTTCAAACATGGGATTTACGGAATACCTAAATTATTAGTAAGCTTGTCTTACTACTAATTTTGCCTGAGTCGATTTTTGTAAACGCCATATCTCTAACACCAAATTGAATTTCCGTTTTCGCACAAAGGTTTCTGGTCACTGGAACCTGTGCAGGACGGAGCCCGATTTTTGAAATTCGACCTCTAAGGTCAAAGGTCACGACGGATTTTTAAGTTGCTTGAGTGACCTATGGCATGTGACACATGATTATAGGTTAGTTTTTGACCAAATTAACGAATAAATTGTCAGTTTTCAAAAATTCGAAATCGCCTGACCGTTATTCGCATGTCAAGTTTTGTGGACAGCATATCGCTATTACAGTAAAAATTTTTTGGAATTCTGTTAATGTAGAAAGGTTTCTGGTCACTGGAACCTGTGCAGGACGGAGCCCGATTTTTGAAATTCGACCTCTAAGGTCAAAGGTCACGACGGATTTTCAAGTTGCTTGAGTGACCTATGGCATGTGACACATGATTATAGGTTAGTTTTTGACCAAATTAACGAATCTTTTGTCAGTTTGCCAAAATTTGAAATCGCCTGACCGCTATTTGCATGTCAAGTTTTGTGGACAGCATATCGCTATTACAGTAAAAATTTTTTGGAATTCTGTTAACGTAGAAAGATTTCTGGTCACTTGAACCTGTGCACCACGAAGCCCGATTTTTGAAATTCGACCTCTAAGGTCAAAGGTCACGACGGATTTTTAAGTTTCTTGAGTCACCTATAGCATGTGGCGCATGATTATAGGACAGCTTTTAATCAAACTAACAAATATGTACTCCGGTTTTTAAAATTCGAAATCGTCTGACCGTTATTCGAATTTTAAATCTTGTGACCACGATATTCGGAATTTCCGTGCGCACCTCTACCCACGCGAACTCTATTTTGTTCCGTTGAGCTATCCTGAAGATCTAGCAGTGTGTATTGGCAATGATGCTGGTCGTTTCCCCCGGAATGCCCAATAGCTGAACATCGCGTGTAAGTTTTGCAGATTTTAAACCGTCTACCACAAAGCAGGCTTTCCCTACAGGAATGTACCTTCCTGGCAATATTGCAGCTTCGTCAGTTTGCCCCCGACACATGTGCACTGGACCATTGTCTCCTTCCTGACTGGCAAAGTTGACAAGACAGGATTGCTGCTCTGGAGTCAGGGAGTCGAGGCGATACCACCGGTGACGCAAACAGCCCTGGCAGTTGTAAAACGCGTTCAGCTTGTCTGTATCAATCACACCCAACGGGTTTAGTGCTCCACAGTCTCCATGAACCACGCCTAGTTTGGGCATGCCGACGCAAGGGGAACATTCGTAATGCATATGACTAAAGTAGTCATACACGTGCCCACGAGTTGTTGTAGCGTCCACTACTGCAGAAATGCTTGCCGAATTTTCGCACTTTGAAAGGTCCAGGTATTGGTCACGGTCCGGTCTTGTTTGCTCATGGTACAGACACAGAGCGTGACCCAACTCGTGAACAAAAACGCTTTTTACAGAGCATTCGCTGCCAATTCTTGCACGTTGCGGTTTCCCGTGGTAGCAAGTCTGAGCTGAGCCACAAATGCCAGATAAATTAAAATCCATTACAATATTAAGATAAGCTTCTTCGTTTGTCGGAGGTACAAAACGAATGCAAGTGAATTTGTGAAAGTCCTCCAGTGCGGCATTTAGAGCTTCATGATCCTTCTCCCGAAAGTCATTCGATAAGGCATATGGCACTCGGCCACCAGGCCAAAATTCCGGCACATTTGCTCTGCCTGGAATATAAAACAAACGTGGAAGAGTATAATATGATTATTTTAGAAGTGACAAGGAGGTAAGTAGGTACTTAGTTCCGGGTCCCTGAGGATTTGTTCGCATCCCATGTAGTAACTAGTTCCATCCGCATCTTCAAAATATTTCACTCCAGCGATTTGCTCGGTCGATAATTGTAGCACAGAGAAGAAGACGCTGATTTGAAATACTATGTGTTTTAGAGAGAATTGGAAATATTGGAATTCACGAGTCATTTTATGAATACAAGCACTCGGAAACCTGTGGCTTATAGAATATCTAGTGTGCTATCATAAGCAAATGTTCTTTTTTGATAGAAATTCACTAACAATTAACACTCTGGACAATTACAGTTATACCTAATTTTAAAATAAGATTTATCATAACATGCATTTAGCGTTTTATCTCTATTTTGGCGTACATCAGGTATTCATGCGCATGAGGAAATGTCGTCAATGTCAACTATCAGTTATTATCTCAAACAAACGACAGTTAATTTTGTCGCAGCAATTACCAAGCTTTTGTGCTTATTAAGAATCGAAGATTCTTTCTAATTTCCTGTTCCGGCCGTCCGGCCGTCCGTGTTAGCCAATTTTTCTCCGAGATGGCTCATCCAATTCCAACCAAATTTGGTATACAGACTCAGGTGGACCTCCGACAGAACCCTTATGAATTTCAGGTCAATAGGTCAACTCCAAAGGTCAGAGGTCACCAACGCTCAAACATTTTTACATAGGACCTATATCATGCGGCACATGATTTTAGGTCCATTTTTGACCAGAATTGCGAATCCACAGTCCATTTGTTAAAATTTGACTATTTAGGCCCTGATTTGGGCCCTTAATTGTTAAATATTCCAAATTAATGGACATATCATGTGTGACACATGATTTTAGGTCCGTTTTTGACCAGGATTACAAATATGAGGTCCGTTTGTTAAAATTTGATTATTTAGGCCCTTAATTGTTAAATATTCTAAATTAATGGACATATCATGTGTGACACATGATTTTAGGTCCGTTTTTGACCAGGATTACAAATATGAGATCTGCTTGTTAAATTTTAACTATTTAGGCCCTGATTTGGGCCTTAAATTTTCCAAATTAATGGACATATCATGTGTGACACATGATTTAGGTCCGTTTTTGACCAGGATTACAAATATGAGGTCCATTTGTTAAAATCCGTTGATCCGCGGGGCCGAAGGCCCCAAATGCCTCGAAGGTCCCGAAGTCGATTCCTACTTACTCCATTTGCCAATGGTTTATTTTTAGGTGGTTATCTTCGTAGGCGGCTTCTTCCGGTATATTTCTTTATGGAACCATTGGCATTCACAATATTGGGTTAGGAATATTCTCCCGTATGATAAGTCAGATCGGACATGCAAAACAGGCTGACTGACTTGAATTCACGCAATAAGATTTATGCTGAATAATTTATATGATAATAATATTATGGTGTGGGTGGATTGATAACATTGTGTCTGGACTTATAACTTAGCTCAAATATTTTAATTTAAAAATGCATTATTCTTTCTCAATTTGACGGAAAACATTAGTATTTTATTAAATTGACATGCATTTGCAACTGTTACAATAATACAGATAAATGTTTTTAAAGTTAAATCTCTATCCATTATTATTGTCCAGAAATCAACGATTTTATTATATTATGCATTTAACAAGTATTATGCCTTCAATAAGTTTCATGTCTTCACCAAGTGGTATGCCTTCAAATATTATGCTGAGAAATGTTATTTATCATATCCCATGCGCTTTCTTCGCGTGAAAAAAGTATATCCGGCCTGAAATTCTCCTCCTGAAATCGTTTGAAAAAGTTATGTTCTAAAAATTTTCTTAAAACAATTGAAAGATTATTATGTTGTGCATTTATTTATACCGAAATAATGTTTCGCTTAGGACGGGGTTTCTTCTCGTCGACACCATCCCCAAACCAAGATTTAGGAAGCGAGGCTGTTTATTAAAATAAAAGTTTTTGATATACAATTAAGATAAAAATCCTTTGACTATTCGTAACCTGATGGACTGAGACGCTTTACCTGAAAAAGGATAATTTAATACAAACATATTATATTGAGGCAAGGGCCGTGCAAAGGTCATGCCGGAATTAGTCATCATTATGGACGAAAGAGCAAAAACAAAAAACAAAAAATTCATTTTTGAAACCCTTCAAAAATATTTTTGTGCTCAAATAATCTGCTATGTAATCGAAATTCAAGTCAACGCGAACAGGCAGAGGGCAAAAAAGCGATTGACCAAAATACTGTCACTGTTCCTTCAAGTAATATAAAGTAGAGCAATCTCCGCAGGACAACAATGGAAAGCATTCTTGGAATCAGAAAGCAAACGGGAACACCAGACAGTGTCTGGCAAACACGTATCCTTTACCAATTGGTTCTTTGCTGATCGGGTGTAAAGAAGGGATTTGCCCAAAACATTGTCTACTTTTTGTGGATTATGCATAATAGAATGAGATACTGTTCAAGATACTTTAGTAATGACAGTATATTGTAAACGTAAATTGAAAATCAAGTACTTTGCTGAATATAGTAATAAGTTTGTCGTTTAGAATAATGCTCGTTCGGGAGTTACTTTTATCGAGGTTATTAATGGTACATTTTGCAAGGATGTTACTTTCTGCCTTTTACAATAGATGGATCTTTTCCTTGTACTAGCGTCAGTCAATTTAGCCAACGTTATATCTTCATTTTATGAATTTCTATTTTACAGCTAGCATGGAACTTCAAAAGTAAACCGATGACTTTGCCGTAAGCCACCTCTAGAAATGCTTATCTATCTGTGAATTTTGCAATTATTTTTACATTTACAACCTAGATTTTCCTTGTAAAAAATCTAACTCGTAACATTATATAGTCACATAAATAATTCTTTACCATCAAGGCAATAATTCAACTTTAAATTCATGTCAAACAAGCCCAGTGTACACAAAACATTACAAATATTATACAATTGTATGCAGCATCAATGCATGTGTCAAAAACTTTTTAGAAAATATCAATCTAGCAGAAATCTTAGCTAATTAACCAGTTTATGAGTAGGTGCCGATAAATAATCGGCTAGCTACCACGTTGATGGGTACAACTAGTTTTGAAAATGCAACTTGTCGACACATGCGATTTTGAAGCACTGACAGACAGTAGTGGCTGCCAGTGACTAGAGCCAGTTTCCGTATTTCTGCACCACATGGCTTGCAGGGTGCACGTATACATTGTGTCATGGCAAAAAAGCATGAAAAAAATTTAAATGTGACAACATGCAAACAATCAATGCAACAACGAGACTTGTTTTCTGATGCGCGTGGTCAGTGAAAACCTTTAGGTCATCATTGTATCATCGCTGCAGAATCTGCCCGAGCCGGCGAGCCTGGCTCGCAGAACATCGAGGATTTCCCTATACACGTAATGTATTAAAAATGGCGTCAAAACGCCTTCCCCTATCCTGCCCATGTTAAAGCTCGCAGAACATCGGGCAGATTCTGCAGCGTTGCTTGTATCCACATGGCAACCTGGCATGAAAAACGAATAGTGCCAACATGAAATGGGATAAGACACGACATCACCCTCTCGTGTCTTCTTCCAATCTGCTTGCTGCTGTTGTAAACTGTACATGTTAAATAGGTTTTTCAATATACTTTCGTCATTTAATTTGAAAATCATATAGTGTGAGTTCTACTGCGAATACCTAAGCAGTAAATTGCAATCACTGAAAACTAATTGTCGACCCAAACTTGCCCTGCCTTTGCGTATTACGAATGACACGTTCGCGTGTTGCGAAACATAGTAATCATGAAAATCACTTTCAATGGAGTATGTGTAGCAGGTGCTCAGGATTACAGATTCCTGTTTAAAAAATTATAAATAACATAAATTGGCAACCGCATCAGACCCTCCATTACAAGTTTAGACTTTGTTCATAGCAGAAGGACGCCAAAACGTCTGATGATTGCTTAGCATACTATTTTTTAAATTTATTTTTTCTAGTTTTTTTCAAGTTACAACAAAAATGAAGAGTGTGCGCAGTTTGCAAATTGTGTCACTAGTTACGTTTTTTCTAGTGTCAAGTTATGTGTTCAATAGTGTAGTAGCATATCCCTTGCCACCTAGTCTTTTGCGGGGTGCATTGCTGGATATACGGCACATGAGATTGCTTCCACCGAATGCTCAGATTGAGGCGACAGTGCCAAGCATACAGGTTGGAAACTTGTTTGTGGAAATAATTGGAAGCTCGTCAAAAATTGTAATTTTGTTTTTTGACCCTTTCAGGTAATGGCATTCAGCGTAAATGACAACAGCAGGCGGGGCTTGGGCCTACAGAACTATTTAGGATACGAAATTCCGTCGGACATTATCCAGAGGTTGGAAACAAGTGTACGGACAATTAGATTTTAATGAAGTAGCTGTGAAATAGACCGACAAAAGTACAAAAATATGAAAAACAAATTGTTGAATAAAATAGTACCGGCTAACGATTTTTCTATATTATTTTATTGACATCTTATTTATTTGCTTATGTCTTGTTTAATTTAGTATTTTTCGTCGTTTGGCATATTTTAGTCACATTGTATAGAATTTGCATTGACTTGGCATTACACATTCCATATAAATTTGTTTAATACCTAAACTAGTTGAAATGTAAGTTGTAATAACAATTTAACACTTAAAACTTTAACAAATGACAGGTCATGAGAAAACGGTAGCATTAAAGTACATCAGTTTATGCCGTTTTCGGTTTTTTTGCACAAATGACATTGTGTGTGAGATGTTGCAGCAAATTGATTTGAAATCTTTTAAGTTAAGAGATTACAACAAACTTGAAGTGTAATTTTATAGTACTAATTTTGATTACTCTTGACTTGCTATAAGGCTTCAGTCCTCCTCTTCCATCATTTCCGCGCGGCGAACAAAGCACAAACAATTTTGTATTAGTTCGCAGATATATTAAGGCACAGTTCACATTTATTATTACCATTTCTTGGTTATGGCTTGCGTTTAATCAACTACAGTAACTATCTAACTAGACATAAATCCCCGAGGTCTTCCCCTTTTAACATAATATTTAAGTACCTATTCATCCCCAGTCCCATTCCTCTAGTTTGCCCGGAAACCCTTACAACCCATTAAATATCTATCTTAATTAAGCTATTTAATATAAACAATAAAATAATCATACATTCTAGCATACAAGAAAAATCCCCTCATGAAAATTGTTTGTAATCGTGTTTCTATACACACAAAATATTGTACATTTACATTGAAAGTTGCTGTAAAAATTTAAATTCGGTTTGACTGGGATACTATTTTTTAAGATAACTAATCAGGTCTACTGCAACAATAAATTTCAAACTTTGTAAATAATTTCTTCTTTAAACAATAGTTAAGTCGGTTGAGTTGTGCTCTAATCATATCATTAATAAATTAAGGACCATTTTAAAAGAGTAGAAATCTACGACTGGGAACCCTGGCACGTCGGACTGGTACTGGTTTCACTCGGGCAGGCAGCTCTTCGTTACCACCAAATCCAGCAAGTCTTCTGAATTGGTTTACAGCACGACTAAGCCAACTATGGTCTTCTTCTGGCGGCATTGGAAAGTCAAAGCGAAGCTCATGAGGATTATTTCTACCGAGATCGGGTGATATTGGTTGGATTTTTGGAAGACCAGTCTCTGGGAGGACGACAGGTGCTTTCTTTACTACTTTTAAGAGGCGGTCGGTGGAGGTATTGTTAGGGGCTGTTTCCACAATGGGATTCAAAGTGGTCACGCTAATGTCGTCATTTACGACAGCGGTGGCATCATCGTTAGCTACAGTCTGTTCTGTTTGCTCCTCAATGGAGTCCGCTCGAAGCCTATTGACGGGTTGAACAGTGGTTGGCGCTGGCTCATCTGAAAAAATGACATGTTCATCGTTGGCAACGTCTTGTGCTGATTCTGACTGAGAAGCTCCTGTGACACCCTCATCATTTACCAAAGCTGAATGTGTGACAGTTTCAATGGGATCATCATGAACTTTAGCGTTATGGCCTTGGTCATCCAATGCAAGATCATGTTGGGGCGCATCAGTTGGGGCCACACCGATATCATCATTTACAACTTGGGTAATCGAAACAGGTTCATCCTGTAAGACACCTTGCGTTACAGCCTCGTCGTTAAAAATCTCTGCGTTGCTATTTTGGGTTACTGCTACTTCGTCGTTGACAACTGCAGAAGGTTCTGTGGCAACTTCGTCATGAGCAATTTCCGAATGTTGTGGAGCTGATTGAGTAGACGCTTCATCATTAGCAATCTTTTCTTCTTGCTCGTCTTGGAATACCTGAGATAATAAGTTATCGTGAATAGCAGCCTGGGTGACAGCTTCGTCTTGAGCAACTTGCTGTATGATGGGTATGGGGTCACTGGCAACCAGATTCAATACTGGAATGTTGGCTTGAGTAGCAGATTCATCATCCTCAGGAATTATGTCAGGGGCTTGATGTATATTGGCAGGTTGATCATGGTTAGCCACTATGCCCTCGTCCCCGGCTGACGCTTGAGTTGGTGCAGCAGCATCCTCGTTGTCTCTGAAGATGATTGCAAATCCGGAAGGAGCGCTTGTTGACACCTCAACAAAATCGTTTTGTTGTGACTCGCCTGCTACAGGTGCATCAATCTCTTCTTCCAATCCTGTTCGGAATCGGGACAAAGTAGCCTCTGTGGTAACAATGCTTGCTTCGTCATTTTGAACTCCATTCACTTCGGGAATGGTGGTGGAAGCAGCAACTTCGTCATTTACAAAGATGTCCTGCTCCGTTACTGGAATGGCGTCTGATTCCGGTACTGGATTCTGTGGAGGTGGACTGGTCGAGTCTGAAGCAGCAGCGTCTTGTTGGATTTCTCCATTTCCACTGCCACCATCGGCAGCGTCTTCAAGACTACTTAATATGTCCATACGGAAGGAGTATGAAGACGGAGAGGAAGTAACCTCAACATTATCGTCGTTCACCGGAGAAACAGTGGTTTCCAGATCCAGTCGACCTAATCCACTGCCTTCGACTGCGTCCAATTCTGCCTCATCATGATGACTTCCACTTCCCTCCACTCCTACCTCATCATTAGCGAGCTCCAGATGGACTGCAGGTGTTGTGGCCACTTCATCCTGTTCTTGTGCATCTTGTAGAACATCAAGGTAAGCTTGTGTCACTGTAGAGGAGGCATCGTCAGCAACGACTCTTTCTGTAGAGACTTCCCCAATTTGATCATTGGAGTCATCATTCACTGATTGTTCTGTGGGCTGCTGTGATTCTTCATCGTTTAGTGCAATGTCCACGGATCTCACTGTAGTTTGCAGTTCTGCGCTCATATCATCCCTGAGAAGATGCGCCTTAGCAGTAGTAACTTCATCTTGTACTTGTACTTCCAAAGATCCACCTCCAAAGACGTCTGGTTCTAGGCGGAATTTGTTTGCTGAACCTCTTTCCTCTGAGCCTGGAATCACATTGAATTGCTGCAAGGCTTCAGCCACCTTTTGAACCTTGTTTTTATATTCCTGTTGGTAACTTTCTGGTTGAACAGTTGTCGCAGCTACAGCCTCATCTTCCAATATAACGTCATCAGACCTTTCGGTGGTAACAGAGATATCTTCTTCTCGAGCTTGCTGAGGTGGTACTGCTGTGGTAGAAACCGTGTCTTCGTCCTCGTGTGGCAGGCCATTAATGTGATGGCGGAGTTGGAGCATTTCATCAATATCATCCCTAAATTGTCGCTGTGTGGCCTGCTCATCATTCACTGGAGCATCAGTTGGTTCGTTTACGGCTGCATCGCTTAAAACAGTACTACTTTCTGGAGCCGCTTCGTCATTTACCAGCTCAACTGAGGAGCTTGATTGAGTGGTAACAGCTACATTCGTGTCATCTCTCAGGGGTTCATCGTTATGCGGTTCCTCTCTAACAACAAGCTCTTGTGGGAATGCAGTAGTAACCGCAGGAACTGAGGATTCTGGCAAATCCTGGTTACTTGCCACTTCCAGCAAATTGTTGACAGGCTGTTGTTCCACAATTTGTTCCCTTACCTGGTTTAGGGTTTCTGGTTGACTGGGTATTACCTCGTCGTCCAAAATTATGTCAAACACGTGGTCGTCATTATTTTTTTGAGGAATTGCAGGTGCCAGAGTAGGGACAGCATTGTCATCTTGTAAAATTGGTTGTGACTCCACGTGGTCAGCCTTTTCAACTATGCGTTCAGTGTTTGGCTCATCTGCTGCAATTCTCTCTGTGACCCCGCTACTTTCATCAAGAGAAATTCGTTGCGTAACAGGCTCGTCAGCGAGAATTACGTCATTGTCAGCGTTATCATTGTCGCTATTGTGCAAGTAGACAGGTGCGGCTTCAGTAACTTGTGCAACAGCATCCACGTGATCATCATGAACATTCCTTTCAGTGGGGACAGCATCATCAAACTGTTGGTGTTGCTGATTAGATTGCTCAGTCACCTGAACAGGATCAGCGGCAACATTATTAACCTGAGAAACGGACAAATTCTCGGTGACGTGTTCAACCTCGTCATTACTGAACTTTTCAGTGACTGCCTGTTCTGGTGCGTCTTCCTGATAATCGCGAATAATTCTTTCAGTGACCGTGTCACTTTCGCCATCATGTTGTTGGACAGCATTTGCTGTCACGGGAATGCTGCTATCGTCATGATTCAAAATTTGAGAAGATTGAGTAGAATCGTCGTTATGAAATGAAATGGAACCAGTTACAGAAGCGTCACTAAGAGGAATGCTTTGTTCGGTAGCGACTTCATCTGCTAGTGCAATTTCATCGTCATGGCTAATACCAGATGGCAGCAGAGAATCACTTTGTTGCGTAGCACTTTCCTCGGCAACTTGGTCATTCACAATGCTCGAAGTAGTAGTTACTGCTGGCGAGTCGTTAATAGCATCTTGAACTGGCAGTTCACTGTTAGTTTCAGGTACTTCAGTAGCAACATTATCTTGAGAATCAATCTCGTCGTGAGCAATTTCCACCGGCCCCTCAGTGGATCCAGTGCCAATCACCTCATCAGCAAACACAGATTCCTCGTTGTCAAAGGTATTGGCTGTGGTCGCTTGTACTACGGCCTCCTCGTCGTCATTTTGTACACTGGGTTGTTCAGTGTTCACATCAAACAAGTCATGTCTGACCAGAGTCTCGGTTCTGTTGGGACCTCCAGTGGATGCACTTCGGTCCTGTATGTCATCTTTCAGTACCACTGGCACAACTACAGTTGTCGCTGCTACATCAGCGGCGTCATCGTCCAGTATGGAATTTTCAGTGATCTGCTGTACTTCGTCATGTTGTACTGATTCCGTGGGGGATCCGTTAACTTGCTCAGTCTCATCATTACTAACCTCTACTTCGGATTTGGACTGTTCAGTAGTGTCATCCTGTTGTTCTGGTAGCTGAGTGGCATCAGCAACGCCATCATCATGTTGCACTTCCTCCAAAAGAGGTGTAATGCTAGCTGTTACCGATGGTATGTCATCTTGCAAAATTAGATTGGCTGGTTCACTGGTTGTGACAACATTATCTTCCGCAACGTCATCACTGTAAAGCAGCTCATTGTTAATTGGCGCAATGGATGCAAGAACAAACTGGGTAGGTTGTGCATCAATTGAGGAGCCGATGTTGCTTGAGGAAGATGGCAATATGGATGATACTTCAATGTTGGATGTTGGATCAACAACCGCTGAAGTCTCCAGGGATGAGGGTTGGCTAGAACTTTCTTGCAAAGGAGGTGTACTCGAAACTCCCTGGTTTTCATCATTCAAATGAGATGTACTCGCAAGTACCAGATTTTCATCATGCAGATCATCATTCATTACTACAGCTTGTTGGTCATCCGCAAGGCTACTTTCCAGTTCGGGTTGAACCGTTGTTGGCGCCACGGCGGGTGATTCAACGTCATCACTTACTTCCACTTTGATTATGGAGTCATCAGATTGAGCCTGTGGTTCAACGGCAAGTGGGGCAGGTTCGGTTGAAGGTTCTGCAGCCTCTGCTGGAGACACTTCGTCATTTAGTGGTGCCTCAGAAGTGGAAGCTTGTGTGGTTGTTGTAGTAGTTGGTGTGGTAGTGCTTGTAGTAGGTACTTCGGTGGTAGCTAGTGTGCTGGTTGGAGGTGGTGGTGGAGAAGTGCTAATGGCAACAGCAACAGAAGTCGTCAGATTATGCCAGCTTATTGGTGCCGGAGAGGAAAGTGTTGGAAGACGATGACGAATTGGTCCTTGAGCTGCAATCATAAAACATGGTGCAAATTGACAAATGAATTAAAAACAGAAGCATAATGGTTATAATGCGTACCTGCAGGAGGAGGACAATGGTCATACATGGGACAACACCGATTATCAATATATCTGGGAGCGCAATCGTTTCTCCAGTAACAGTCAATCACGGCACAAATGATTTCCCCGCCTTGGCAGTAGCATACTTCACATGGATTATTGGTATCCATGATTTTTTCGCCATTCTGGTATATTTTTCCATCTTTCTCGCATTCTGTGTCAAACCACGAATAAATAAAGTTTTGTTAAAATATTTTGTGACAAAATTTGTTTTGAAAGCTGACCCTATTTTTGACTTGCATACTGGTTCACCCAGTTATCGAAATATGGCACGCGCATAAAGATGCATTCCGAAGAATACCCACAGGCTTGGTGAGACTAATCATGACTCATCCAAACTTTAAATCATTTCACAGTACATCTACATATTTAGCATTTATTTGCGTGTGCACCTGCATTTTTTCTCTTGCCTAACAAGCTATCATTATCTAGCCATCTTACAATAAAAAAACATGCGGCAGGCAGTATCGTTCTAGCATTAGAACGTCTTTTGCTTGGCCCAACTTACCGCATTGGTACTCTGGGCAGCATTGATCCGATCTTCTGAAGGCTTTGCATCCAGGTCGGTACTCACAACTGGTTATGGTACAAGCAAAACCCGGTGGGCGGCACACACAATGTTCACAAGGGGATGACGTTGGAATCGTCTCGCCATCCCTGTACGTCACAGCGTCAATTGAGCACACTAGAAAAGAAAGCGATGAAAGAGATAGATTATATATGAGAAGATTCGACGGAGGATGATGCATGATTTCACTTTTCTCCTTGGAAAAGACGCAGTAAAATTTGCTACACCAATTTCCATCTTCAGACTGAGTGACTCACTCATTGGGAATTTGGGAGTAGGAAAACGAGAAATAAACAGGAATGTGAATGATGATGAATTTTAGCTTTAAGGGTTTTCTTTATGATCATCCAAAAAGGTAATGAAAGTAATTTAATATAGAGATTTGTACCTCGTTGTTCCATCCCATCCGTACCATTTTGAGTGGTCATGAAAACATTATCACTGATCCCCATTTGACGGTTGATGGGAGCTGTAAAAAATTAGTAGAACAATAAATTATTCTTCGGAAAAATTAAACGGGTACTTTAAGCACGGCATCATGGACGAATATTTTTATCAAAAAGCAACACACATTCTAAGAAACATCAAGTTTGTTATTCCCAGATTTGTTTTTCATAAATGCCTGTTTCCCTATTAACAAATTCCAATTCTACCAGCAACCGGAATAGAGCAACGTCTGTTTTGCACTGTCGTTATCAACAGTGTCAAGTTTATGATGCTTTTGCTTTAATTGATATACGTGTTCACGAGAAGATGCTCCTATTCTATGATGACAAATGACAACGATGAGAAGGAAGATGACGCAAGTTCAGTTTTACGACAGCTCGCGTATAAAATATCATACCTACCACGTATGACGTAGATTGAGCTTTTCAAAGCCTTGCTTCGGTGACTGAAAGACTCAAATTGCATGAATGTTAAATTCTTTAAGAAGCTACATACTGAGGAAGGCATAAGTGAAGAAATGAGCTCGTGTTTGTCATCGTGTCGTTAGGCTTTAAGTGTTGGCATTTTTCTGTATGCATTATTATGATGAAAGTGGGATGACAGAATGACAGAAGGTTAAGTATAGAATTGCATAAAGATTTTTGCAAAATGATTTGCTCTGTTCTTATTTTTTCTTACATGCATTGCAAAGAATGGGTAGAAGTAGGATGGACAATACTACAGGTGGAAATGACGGCATCACGGTCAAGCTCTACGGAAGTGGCGCCGAACGCACCACCGTTCCTCGCAAAATCACCAATTCCAGTAATAGTGTTGCACCGCTAAGCACCTGTAATAAAAAGTATAAAAATATTATCTCTTAAACCGACAATCGGACAAGACTCTGTTGGAATTACTAAATATTAAATTTATAGAGCAGGATTTCAATTTTTACTTGCAAAACCATGCGGTCTGATATTCTTGGATGAACACCAAATGCATCTT
The DNA here is from genome assembly GCA_029691765.1 of Entomobrya proxima. Lineage (NCBI taxonomy): Eukaryota > Metazoa > Arthropoda > Collembola > Entomobryomorpha > Entomobryidae > Entomobrya > Entomobrya proxima. The sequence continues at coordinate 33,257,593 of CM056173.1, forward strand.
GAGTTAACATCAAAAGTAACATCATATAAACTTCTAGAATCTCAGTTTCCCCACAATATTGGTTTTTTCCAGGCATGCAAGAAGAATGTTTCTGAGAAAATGCTAAATGCATGGTAGGTTGTTTAAAAACCTGAATATCTCTACATGTTTCAAAAATAAACTCTATGCTTGTAATACATGCAATAAAATTAACTACTGAATTTTCAACTCGAGAAAAAATTAACACGAGAGGATCAAAAACGCAAAGCATATCCTTTGGAAATCTTTCTCCTCATCAAAACCAATTTTGCCATCGTGTAAGTAAGTATCAAAAAGTGTAACAGGGTTGCATTAGTTAATTTATTATTCATTTTCTAATTAGCATACTTTTTTTAATAAACGAGATGAAAGCATAGTGAAATAAGTGAAATGCGGCTGCTCTAGAAATTTTTACTTTGCTACCAATGCCCCGTATATGAATTTGCATTATATCACAGGCTTGTTCCCTTGACATTAATATTCACATTGTGGTTATGCCTTTAAACATTGCCTAATGCATTTTAAACACGCTCCTCTTTTTATTATGATGCATGAGACTTGAGAGTCAAATGAATAATATCTATTAAGCTTAATCAATAGTGAAAGGTCAGTGTCCCTTTGATTGACCATCTAAAAAACTTGGTTTTCGTTCATCCTATCTGTCTGCTGCTTCTGATAAATGACAAGTTCAGGTTTGCCACACCGTCATTATCATCTTTTTTACTTTTATCATCCATTGCCTGTTTTATTCCTTCGTTTTGGCTAGGTGGCTCCAATCGTCAAGACAAAAAATTACCAAAGTTGAGGATCGGATGCCCCTCTTTTCATTCGTGCATTAATATTATTATTATTTTGCGTTCTTTTTGGTTACAAATAGTAGTCGATCTCGATGAATAGGCAAAGTAACTGGCTGTTTTAAACAAGTGGATCAAGTCAATTGTACTAGACCGTCAACATCACTTTTGCAACAACAAACAGCTTTATAGTTTTGAAGGTTGCTTGCTACCACCACACTGGTAAGTAAGTCAGCGAAAGATCAAGGATGCTGAGCTGCTGCTTCATACTTGCTGCTTTCGCACTGAGACTGAAAATAGGTAACAAAGCCTCCTGGTGAAGAACGGCGTATCAAGTTGCCCCCTTCTCCTGCAACTTCACATTTCATAGCAATCATTTTCCATTTTCGCATAAAATTGTGAAAATGCAGGCACATTATATACAGATAGATCATGTATTAGACCAAGATTAACTGACTTTACATGAACGGGTAAGTAATTCTGAATCATCCTAATCGTACTTGCACGTATAGGCTTAAATGTAAGTTAAGCCGGAGAAAATGTGTTTCCTATGCGATTTTAGTGTGAAAAGGAAACAGTTATTTATTCAGAATACTGCTTCTGTTTCATTTTATGTCATTCCATCAGTTGCATTTGATACTAGCGAGTGACCAATTCAAAGTTTTTTGTGTATGCTTGCTATACGGCATAAAGCCGTTATGTTATGCCAGGAGACATGAGCTTAGCTTGCAGCGTTTCTGGTACATAATTCAGTTTTAGCAATAGTCATTAATGCATAAATTTCTAAACAAAATTTAATGTAATTTGCTAGCTGCTTTCATCATGTATTTGCGAAATGGCGACAGTAGTAAATGCAGTTCTACTTAAATCACGGTTACTTTTTAGAAAACTGTTACCTGGAGTTGGCAGTTAGATGTTGGAGCTTGTTGGATACCCACAAAAACGGGTGCAATAGGTAAAAACTTTGAATCATTATCGTTTAAAAAATCTCATTAAATTATAACCCCCTAAACCAATGCCGTTTTCTCCAAGGTTTGCCGAGAAACAACATTACAAACAATCATTGAGCGCTTTATTTTTTGTACTGGAATTACCAACCATGTTGCTTGGTTGTCAAGTGCTAATAAGAATGTAAATGTTCTTTAGTTAAGCAATGCGACATTTTATGCAATAATACTACCGCCCACTCACCCACATCAATTTTACTAATTTAGAATCTAAGACTTAGATTGAGTTTTCGTTAGCCATTGAACTTGATTGAACAGCTAGATATAGTCAAACTCGACTCATTTGCAATAATAAAACATTTCATTTGTTCAGTAACTGCCGTTTCTATTACAATCGTTATTTTTATCGTAAACTGTGTGGTAGCAAGCTGGTCCTTTATATATACATGTGCTACTTTCTCTCCTGCATTTCACGGGCATGATTTATTTTCCCTTTACGGTTATTCCAGTTGATTCAGTTGATGAGCCTGAGATGAAGAAGGAGAACAAGATAGCCAAACCTTTTTATGCGCTTTTGAAGAACTCTTTCCCCTTTCATATTCCCTTCTTTCCCCTGCATTTTCCCGTCGTCCACAAATTTATATTACTACTTTTCTCAACTCCAACTTACATTTTTCATTCAACAATGCTCCCTCATTTCGTCCCGGTGGTGCTAAACGATAGCGAAACGTGACCAGAATTGAATGCTAAATTAACAGCTCACTTTGCTCGACGAATGAATTGTATGCTCCTCTATTATATATCACGCATGGCACACACAAACTGCAATAGATGATAATATAATGACGCATTGGAAGTAGGACTTCTTGCTGGGTGGTGGTGGATGTGATACAGGGTACAATTTCAACCTACTAGCCTCAGTTCGTGATTTAAAATGTGATATGGTTGAATTGAGTCAGTGTGCTTTGATGAGCGAGGTAGTCGTATAAAAACACGCTGCATTTTGCATTCATAAGTGTATGCCTCAAAAATTATTGTGAGAATGGACCAAAGTCAGAGCGCGTTATCAACAGGGTTCAAAGAATGGTAATCTACAGAAGAAGGCCAATGGCAATTTCTGATGTTTTACTAATAAAACATAATAATGTTTAGCATGTCGAAAGATTTTGCTATATCCCGTTACCTAAAGTAACAACGTTTCCCAGTAAAACGCTGTTGACCTAGTGAAAATGTTTTGTTGTGTACTGACGTACTACAAATTAATCAATAGTTGCTTGTCAATGAATTAGTTAGTTAGTGCAGCCAATTTAGTGTCCCGGTGAAATTGCATAACAACCCTACTGCCAAAAGCAAATTTGCTATTGATCCGCAGCGCATCATCCACAAACAATTGGGCCTTTTATCATTTACTTCTTGTTTCTTCCCGTAGAACTCGTCTCTCTCAAAGTCAATAAATAATTTCCGCTCTTCTCTTTCCCAGACATGATATCTACTATATTATCATAGTGTGCGCAAAAGAACTAGGATTGTGCAACCGGTTCAAATGAAGATGTTACATATTATACGATACAATGATATTGATAGTACGACCGATACCATCAGCATGGGCACTGCGATACTACTACACTGGTTTCTGACCTGATCAGCATCAGTTTCATAAAATTTTGGTTTTAAACGTGACTATGTAAGCATTACTTGTCATGGCATCATAATAATGATCATTCATGCGTGATTCATTATTATCGCCATCATCATCATTCCCCTACAACATCCTAGACAATCACGTGGAGATGTGGAGGTGTGTAGAGAAAACAGTCATTCGTATTTTCTCAGCTCAAGTTATGTAATAAAAAGGGATGCATGTTAATGATGACGATGCTTGCGTGCAGCTTGCAAGCACATTTTTTGTCGAGGAAAAAGGAACAAGTGCAAGTGCAAAACTGCGTGAGTTTGAGTTGGCGAGATGATGCTTTATACGGGAATTAATAATAAACAAATTGAATGAGAAAATCAGCAGAGGTCTGGTCCGACTTGGGCGGATCAGTTCCTCTCCGTCGACGACGGACAACGTCTTCGTAGAAATATAAGTTATTGCAGATGCATCACCACCACCGTTTTGTGTGTGGATACGGGTTTTTTAAAACGCGGAAGTAATTTACTGGCTATTAGGTATTGCTGACCGTATCACAAAATCATCTCCATGCTTTCATCCATAATATATTTTACTTGGCGCATAATATGCCATACATAAAACCAGTACCGGCAATGACCATGATGATAGATTTTCAATATCAATTGCAATTTATTAACAAAGAAATGGCTGTAAATATGTAAGCGTATCTTATTAATTTTCCGCCCATTAAATGCTCAACTTTTCAGCATTTAGAATTAAAGAAAAATATGGGGTGTTATAAGATTTTTGATTTTCCTTTGATTCTAAAGTTCACCAGTTTTGAAAGGGATAATGTGTGTGGGTAGTGGTCGCTATAAATCTTCCAAAAAATATAACCATGTTCATAAACAATAAAGCTTCCCTTTAAAATGTAGCCCACCAAGCGTGGCTAGAGCCTACGATAATCTTCTCTTTTTGCTGAGAGAAATGAATGGAAAGAAATAAAAGTCCATTTTTTCTCCACAAAATCACTGACCACTTATGTACCCGTTGGCCAGTATAAGTTGTAAGTAGCCGTAAAAACTTGTAGAGTTGCTGTAGCCAGCTAAGTACTTACTTCTTTACTGGGAAGAAACGGATGAGTGCACTGCAGTTCAAATGAAAAGTGCAATAATGGTTGTAATGACTAGTGATGCATGTGATTCAAGACAATGGCAACAAAGACGACGTCGGTGACGGCCATAAAATTCTCTCACTTCGGTGCAACTTACAAGTCTCATCATCAACCGTAAAGTAAAACGCAAGTTTTTTTTTGCAGAGTAACGAAAAAAGGAGATTGGAATGCTGTCATGTCACCTGCCCCAACATACTTCAAAAAATCGCTTTGACCTTCACGTTCACAACAACTAGTACAGTCTCATCAAAACCATAATTGGACGTAAAAATTTTCGGGCATTTACAAATAAACAAGAAATGAAATGTAGGTATATGCTATGTACCATTGTATTGCGCCAGTGGATTCTCATATAATGACTTGTAAGGCAACAATGCGTAAAAAAATTCAAAGTTTGTTCGCTTTATTTATTTATACCCTGCTTGGCCGGCGTCAAATAAATAGTTCTCGTTACTGGCAAATTGCCAATATTAAAAGGCCATTGTATTGTGCTCAACAATTACTCATTATAAATGCCAACAAATCATTAAAACAATTTACATGGTTTGATGAGTTCACTACATATTTGAACTTGCATAATAGTTGCAAACAATTAATTTACACAAAAGTTGCTGTTGCATACCAAAAGAACTGAGAAAATGCGAATAGCTTTATACACAATGTAATTGAAAAAAAAAACATTTTGCTGTAACATATTGCTATACTTTTTCTGTACTGGACAACAAGATGTGAAATGTTAGTTCTTCTTGGTGATAAATTTATGCTGTCACACGCCATCGTTCACTTTGCCACTTCTTTCTACACAAGATCCCAAAGAGGAATAGTTCATTCATCATCTTACTCCTTATGGAGCAGAGAAACGACTATAAAGTATCGTTTAAAAGGGTACACTTTTTGACACACAAAATGACAGTCTAAACCGCAGCATAATATGAAACTAGTAAGCAGAATAGCCGTCTATCTGTATAGCTTGTAATAAAACATGCATAAAAACGTCCTCCTGGGCCATTCAAGTGTAAAAGAATGCATGAATCTTCGATGAACCATGCCCAAAGAAATGACTACCAATAAAAATATTATGTGAACAGTAGTTCAAAGTATAGTACTTCCCAACTTGAATGCTGCCCAAAGATCAAAACTTATGAATTAAAATTGTCTCAGTTGTCATATGATGTTATAGCTACTACTGTACTACAACGGTGATTTTTTCCTTCCTGTTTTTTATTGACGCTTTGAAAAATGATCCTCTTCTTTTGGTCAACAAGCCAATAACCCAGCATGACTACGTTTTAGTGGTATGGCATATTATTCCTCCAAACTTTTTCGGAAGTATTTTTGTGTCGATTTTTGTATGCTATTAACTGCATAGAGAGTGGTAATTGCACAAAAAAGAGGCTCAAATATGGCTGCATATAAACATGCCACTTCGCGTATTATATGCGCATTACATCAAGGCGATGACGAGAAAGCAATAAAAAAGTTATTATTTCGTAATAATCATAATAAAATTGTTGTTGCTGTTGTTGTTATAAATGTAATGCTGCTTCCCGTTTTTACGATAGGTTAGTCATCTTCTTAAACCAATTTATCAAGTTTTTACTACAAGCACTTCTACTACAACAACCTCTACTCGTTCAACCACAGGTTTAGCTTCCTACTCTTTTTCTGATAATATCAGAAGGACGATGATGATGACAAAACATGAAACTTGTCAATGGTCACTACTCATTCTTAGCAAAAAATATATAGTGGCTCAACATTTAATACCTTGTTGCATTAGGTATGTTGTTGTGTCATGATCATAGCATCATTTTATTCTTACCCGTACAACTTGTTTGCAAATCTTGACCAGGTTCATCTTTTTTTTCGGTCACAAAAAGTATCTTTAAATTGTCGGAGAATCCTTGCCATTGCATTGTTATTATTCACTGTTACTTATTCTCAAACGCAGCAGAGAGGCGACACATTTTTTTCAATGGGTAAAAACATAGTGTTGTGCTAGTGATTAGCAAAAAACGAAGCCCAGCCGTGAGAATGAGAGTGTCACGTACCCTGTCTTGCATAGTGGTAGGACTTGCATGATGATATGATGATGGTACACATTTAATACCAAAGATCTTTCTGTTCCACCGAAGCTTTTACCAACGTCCGACTTGCAAGTAGTGATAGTGATAAATATTTAAGAAGATTATTACTTATCTGCACCATCATCTTTATATTCATCCTCATCCTCAAAGCCATCATCATAAATCTCAGCAGAGGCACAGGAGAAGTCTCGGTGACGACGGGTTGAGTGGTCGTCTAATTTTTATGGCATTTTTTGAGTGCCAAAGTAGGCTAGGCTATGCGCTCTATCTGCCAACCATTTACAAGGATTGTTTGATAGTGTGATGTACCCTCAGAAGATGCGAGTAGCACCGCTAATAATTTTCTTTGGAGAAATTTTTCATCGTTCTATAAAAAGAATCAGAAAAATTGCACTTCTTGGTCCGATTCTAGTTCTATTATAGACCTACTTGAAATGTGATTTATTTCTGCTGCGCCTCCCAATTTGAAGATACTCTTGATGTGAAGAGTTTTTAACGAGCATAGAAATATAACTGCATAAAAGTAGTAAAATTAATACTTTAATGAAATGATTATTATTTAACATTCTTTCTATTTTGTGTGAAACATGTAACGTATGCATTGTAAATATTGGAAATGTCAAAAGCCAATAAACTAGTGTGGGTGGTAGATAAGTACAGAAACCGTAATGTCTCTCAATATTTCACGCTAATAGCAACTTGTTGAAAATGGAAAGAATGAAAAGTGGGAAAGTAAGTATTGCAGGAAATCAGAGTCCTCCAGTCTAATTAATGAATTTTTCTACTCATGAGTAGTAAAAAAAACTTTTGTAGACGAAAAACGGTCAAGTACCATTATATTATGAGCATAGTATCTCTTAACGAGTTTCCGTACGTTGAGTGAAAGCATGAGAACAGAGTAGCAACAAAATAATGTGATTGTATGTACCAACCAGCTACCCAACTACCAACAAAATACATAGTATCACTCGGCAATAAATGCTTTCACTCGAAACAGCAGCAAGCAAGGAGTAAATCCCAATTGAAACTTCTCGAAAGAGCATTTTTCCTTGCACAGGAAAAGAGAGAGACGATGATGAGGAAAACAAGATGTAGTAATAAAAAATCAGACTGTGTTTCGTAATGATGGCTACGTACATCATCATCAATTCCTTGAAAAACTGATGTTTGTTGTTGTTCCAATTTTTTTTCCTTTCTAAATATTCTCCAGTAACTTTTTATTTTGCGTAGAAAAGTGAAAAGTGTACAACTGAAAACAGACTGACAAAGGAATGCTGATGAAATCTGACTGAATCTGCCAGTGTTATTGTGCTGGTTGGGCGAAAGTTTAAGTGAAATTGTTCAACTTGTGAAATGTTTGAAGCGCTTAATGCTTTCATAATAGCAAGAGAGCAACAACCACTGTATTTGTATGACTTACCTGGGGATGATGATGATGACGATGATGATGAAATCAGAGCATCAACTTGTTCAAGAAGGAAACAAGCTCCTTTTTAAATACAACAACTTTTCTATCTCCTTTTCTTTCCTTTGTTTCTTCTTGGGCTTGCCAAGAAAAAAGCTCTCGCCTTTTTTTCTTCGTTGGCCAAAGGCTCACTTAAGTACAACAGAGTGTGCAATACTTTTATATAGAGACTGTGTAGTAGATTAGGTTGCTTTTTGTTGCTGGTGGTGTGCAGAGGGCTGAGTTATTTTGTTGTCTGGTTGAGTAACAACAAGAGAAAAATAAAAAAAATGCTAAAAATCTTGAATGAGTCTCTCAAGAAAAAAATAGAAAATAGTTGGAATCTCCAAACTGAACTGTGAAATGCGGGAGGTGGAATGAAATTTATTCCAGGCACTACTCTACTGCTGCTCTAAGACGGCTCCTCCTTTCCTCTCAGAAGAATTATAGCTTTGGCGTTTGTAACACAAATCCTTTTAAAAGACAGTACAAATACTACTTGGTATTTAAAAAGAGAAGGAGTGTAGGAGGCTTTACTGTTTCCTTATTTTTTGTTCTCTCTGGAGAATGGAGACTTTCTTTTTTGGCTTCTTTTTCACAACTTTTTTTTGCAGACACAACAATTCTCGCTATTTATTTTGAAACTCACTGTTTACACCTAATTAGTATTATTATTACAATGTTATTTTTTGGGCACACTGCTTGCAGTTGTATACAATATATGAAAAACACGAAAAACAATTAAATGGGGTAATGGGCTACAGCATGAAGGCTACTTTCAGGTTCTTACTTGGGCAGGTGGTGTTTTGTGTCCTTACATGACCAGTACAATGACGGGACTAAATGCTTTCTTTAGTAGGCAAACGTGTTTATAAGAATGAAAAAGTAGGAAAAATAATGAGCAAAGCCTGACAATATATTATTATTTTTCTACAGGGAAATAATGGAGACGTGAATAAAAACTAAGATGTAAAGGGATCAGAGTGAAAAAAAGTGTGGTGGACGTACTGCAAAATACAAAACTACATTTGAAAATTTCAGGCATGAAAAAACGGGGAGAGATGATTTAGCATTACGTTTTACTGTAGAGCATACCTGTTTATTGTTGTAGCGACCGACCCACCGACAGTGACAGTTAGTTAAGCTATTGAACACTCAATTATATATTCCTCGGTCCAACACCGTCGCCACCATCACCACTGCTGTGGCTGTGGCGTTGATAAAACTTGCCAAAGTTTGCTGGTTAGCCAAAGCTTTGGTGAAGAAGATGCGATAATAAAAAATGCACTGAGGGGGATGAAACGGTCAAGATGAGTAGTATACCGCACTACTGGTATAGATGTAATATATAGAGTATTTGACATTCGGTTCTTGCTTCTCATTATGATCGAGGATGTGTGCTAATAGTAAAAATGCAAAATAATGTGGTGGGTTTTTAAAATTGTACTTCATGCAAGTGTACTGTAGGGACGGTTACTTTGAAAGGATATCAAGAAGAAAAAGCCTTCTTGGTATTGCAACAGCGTATCGGTGTTTGAAAACAGTGCACTGCAGCAGCAAAAATGATCGCTACAATTCAGGAGGAGGATGATGGTCAGCACATTCATTACATAACGTCACATTGAAAGGCATAATACCTTGAACAAGGAAGAAAATGAGCATCATGAGCAGAAGTGCTAAACCGAAAAAAAATCAGCAAATGCAACAGACATCGAGAACATCATCAAATCATCATAAACATGTTGTTGGATTGTAAAATCGTAATAGCAACAACGCTTACTTTGCTGTTGTTGCCTTACTTTGCAGCACCAGCGGATTATTGTTCTTTGTTCAGAAAGACCCTGACTGATTATTGGTATTACGTAAAAATGTATTGGTCTCCTTGCTGTTCCCCTTTTCTTTTGTGTTCTACAAAATCTGTTGAGCTTCAAGAAATATACTCTCCTCATCATACTCTCCTCAGATGCAGAGGGAGTCTGTCTCCGAGGATGAACCAAGTTTTAAATTACCAACAGCAAGTTAGTTGCAATGATGCATATTGGATCAGCATGAGCCTCGTCGTCCTTTTTGCCTATAACTCTCAAAAAAGATAACTGGTTATCATGCAATAAGAAATATCTAAGCTTAGAGATCACCTGTAACCGCCACAAGAAAGAAAAAAATAGGAGAGTCAGAGCGATATAGCTTTCATGTAAAAACCCCATTTTTTGTACGACCCAAGAAAATGAATTGTTCATAGCTGTAGTAGTTGTAGCAGAGATAAGTAGAGTCGTAGTGGCAAATGGCACTTTCTTTCGCAGAGCGATTCATCGTCGAACCAACCTTCTTTCTGTACTCGCTACTCGTTTTTTAATACAAGACATTGAAAGAAAAATGCATCTTGATCTTGCAAGTCAGATCTGTTTTCAATGCGAGTTGTACACATGCACACTCTGTTTCGGTTGTTGTGGATCATGGCAGATTAGTGTGCGTACTAGCTAATCTAGCCTGATCATCATGATAATGATGATCGCCACAGTAAACTTGAAATTCTTATCAAGGTGAAGTGTATAATACTGAACTGGTGAGAGGAATATTGTGAGGATGATCAACATGATGATAGCAAATATTAGTGTTATGTAATTTGACTGAGATGCTAAACGACTTTGATCTTTATATATTCATTCTTTTTCAGCGGACTAGTTGTCAGGTTTTGTTGGTGTCTGTACATTAGTTGTACGCAACGCGTTTATTATCACCATCAATATCCTAATCATGTTCGTCGTCATCCTGATAATACGGAAATGCAAAAAAGGAACTACTACTACGACTTCAATTGCCACTATTTTTTAGTTCACAAAAACGATACATTTTTTTCAATTTAGCTGGGAATTGTAAAGAGTGATGATGATCAAGTTGGCCATCCTTCCTTCTTCTATAAATGCTCATGTTGTATTTATTTTATTAGTATTGTTATTATCATTAATGGTTTGACCAAACTACAATCAACCATGATGATAGCTGCTACCACCACTACTACTGCCACTGCTAAGTTGGCGACTTCACGGCTCTGATAGGTGAACGAACTTGAGTGGAATGTACTTTTTTGTATCAATTTTTCCCTTTGAAAACAAAATCCGTGTGCTCAGTGTACAGTTGCTTTTCTTTTTATTATAATGGCTTTTGCAAGATTCCATTGCGGAATGACAAGACTAAACGGATATGTGTAATATTAAATCATTTTTACCAATTTTATGTCGATGCTTGTAATAAATACTCTGTTTTGGAAGATGTGTGATGTGGTCAAGATAACGAAATTCATCTCATAATCGGTTTATTAGACTAGCTCTTGAAAAAGAAAGAAACACTTCGTAGTGCAATTGCATTTTTTCTCACGCGTATTATATGCAATCTGTACTTTACATTATTGCGATAAAAGTAGTACCCTTTCACTTGACGAAATTTTAGCTAAGATGATCAATAATATGGTATTTAGAATAGAACTGCTAATATCATATTGAAATAATTGTGTCGTGCATGCACATCTAAGAAAATGCCAGAATTACCCGTGGAATTTCAAAGGCAAAAATAGCTAACAAACTAGCAAATCAAAAGAATCAGCCAGGAGTTTATTTCTTCCCATACTTATGTTTTCATGTTGATTTGACAAGCCGAACGGATTTAAATCTAACGTTGTATGTCGTCTATGCCACCGCAATCCAAGTCAAGTAAATAACTCTGCTAAAACCAAGATCATGAAGACGCTGCTTGTTGGTGATGTTCACGTAGCATACTAATTTTGCTCCTACTTGCTCATCACGATGATGAAGACGACTAGGGAAAAACGGGGTTGTACTGTACGTTCTTATTTACTCCGTTCGTACGCAAATGAATTGAAAAGGTATTAGTGGTTTCGGTGGTGGTGTGTGCGTGGTATGCACACGACTTTGATTACGACGACGAGACGTGTACGGGGATAAAAAAAAATTGTTAAGCTAGAAGATGACGTTGATCAACATTATATAAATCAGCTTGTTATTGGTAAAGTTGGTAAAATAGAGTATGCACAGCTTTAAAATAATATAGCTTGGTAGATATTGTCGAAGTAGTATTTTGAAGGAGAATAAAGTGCTCTGTTGTAAGATAGCTAAGCTACTTTTTTTATAGAGACTCATCCATTTATAGTCCTTTTGTCACGGAAACTCCTATTTTTCGTGAAAATGTAGTTGTAAAACCCCTTGAGAGAGAGTAAAAGAAGGTAGCATCATGCAATCCAGCACAACCACAAAGTCTTTTTTGTATGTGTGAATAAGATTGTACGCGGAGAAGAAGAGGACGAAGGAAGAAATGATCCCCATAGCAATCAAAAAAATAAGATGGGACATTAAAAATGTATTTTTTTATTTTATGGGGTCTAGATACTGAGAATCTTATGATGATTGAGACCGAGGTGAAGAATACACAGAATTCTCTTTCTTTCCGTGTCTCCGTGAAGCACCATTGTTATAGTCAGATTGCCTTGCTACTGTTATTTGTCCTTCGTGTTTTCGGTATAAAAAGAAGAGATTTTTTTTAACAAGAGAAGAATATTATGGGGATTTTGCGGGGAAATGACAGGAGACTGGAAATAGAAAGCAAGAAATAGTAGAGAGTTGACTTTCAAAAGAAAACATCGGTTTTGTAATAAACCGACTGGAGTTTAGTAGCGGAAATGGAAAGTAGAAAAACAGGCAAGATGACTCACGGAGACATTACATTCTTGGAAGTAAACGCACGACAAGCACAGGATGCTTCACCTGGCATGAAGTTTGAGCCAAGAAGGATGAAGACGATATCCTAAGAAGAAAAGCTTTTTAGCATAATACACAAAGCGGCCTGTTTCAGAGCTGCAAACATGAACAAACTTATATAGGACATAAGAAGATCTAACGACATGGACTGAACAGCTATTTTTGTATTTTTCCAATGGATTCCTTGTGAGCCTTCTTATCTAGTTCTACTCAAACTGGAGAAAGAGGGACAAGACAGTCATGAGCACTTTTTGCGGTTGTCATAGTTCACGTAAAACGTGCAAAAGCGTAATAATACGCAGTATGATCATGCAACAGGAACTACTAAAATAGAGTATTATGTTGTTGAAATGCACTCACCCAACTTACGTGTCTCTTGGCAAATATAATATGACCAGAAAATGACAAAAAGGCTGACTGGCCTTTTATACTTAATATGAACATTAGCATCACTCACTTTACTTCATGTTTTAGGTATACAGAGACGCAGTGAAAGCCTATTTCGAATGCTAATCATATTATGATAATGCTCTATTATTGGTGACATTCTCACAAACGAAAAAATGACAATAAGTTACCGCATTGCCAAAGATAAGAATTTGAATTTCAAGTGTAAAAGACGTGTGGTGAGAAAGATACATGATACAACTCGTAAAACTGCTTTAGGAGGGTCATGTCATCATCATGTCGCAACTTTTGTTAATTCGACAGAGACAAAAAGACCATGGAAATGATACTTCTGGAAGTCAGTTTTATCCCTGACATTTAAGCTGGCAAAAGACACACGTTATGAGAAATAATGATGTGCAGAGAGGAGCAGCTGTAAAATACATGGAGTGGGAATAAGTGGGGAACTTGTTGGATGACAAGCAGAAGTGGAAGTTAATGAAGGAAATAGCAACATGGTAGCGGTAGTAAAAAACGCAGGGTGCTCAAGAAATCGAAATGTGACAAATTTTCTGTATATATTTCTAGGTGAAACAGTAAAGGAAACTGGAGATGAAGTAATATACTAGCCAATTCCCAGTTTATATGAGTTACATAACGACTTGCTTTGCATTACAATAATGACAGTAAATGAAAAGTAGAATTGACAAAAATTGAAGTAAGACGCGCAGCAAACTAGGTTTAGCCTAAAATATTCTTCCTATGTTGACTTTGACTTTTGTACGTATAAAAAATCAACACTGAAAAATCGCATGTTTAACCAACATACCAACTCACATAATTTCTATGGATATAACCGTTCGAAAGTATTGTCGTGTGTAACAGGCGAACACCACCAGAGAGAAGAAACAGAAAAGATTGCATCAATCTTTTGAAATAAAAAGAATATCCACTGCTTGCTTTGCATAATTTTGCTGTTCCTGTTATATAATTTCACATTGTTAAGTGTAAGTAACTGGTCATCAAAACTACCTATTCTGGCCAGGGGTCAGTTTCAAAGGCTGGGCTTGGTCCTTGGGTTCAACTAAAAATATTTTGCCAAAATCAACAGTATCTGTTGTGATATGCTGCAAAACAGCAATATTATTATTACTCGTGTTTATTACGCTTTATGTACTTTACATGCAAATGACAAATTATTACCATTGTGTGATTTTAAAAGAATTAATAAAAAGAGAAGTTGTTTCAAAATTTGAATATCTCATTGTCGCGTCGTGAGAGTCTACTTAGGTAGAAAGAAAATGCTAACAATGCACATGAAGAAAGGAAGGTGGTGCAAGCAAAAAACGTTGGCTTTGATTCTTTTTTTCAGAGTGCAGGCAGACGCATTACTAAAAAACAGCAACCTTTTGTCATAATGATGTAATAGATGTATTCTACGCAACAAAAAATAGCAACCAGTGTGCATGTAATAATAAGCTAATAATACGGGGTGAGAATGAATTAAAAATAAAGTAGTCCCACCACTGCACAATAAAAGATACTACCAACCTGTTTAAAGTTTAAGGCTAGGTGTACTAGTGGACGAAGGAGGGTTGTCGTTGAGAATCTTTCATAGTATTAGGTATAACTTTAGTTGCAAATCACAAAAAATAAGATCGCAAAAAGGCTTTGAGTTTTTATTCGGACATTTTTTTGATCTTGTGTATATGCAACTTCTTTTCGACAGCGCGTTGTACAATGAATGATTTGTAGGTTTAAGTACCAACTTAACATCTCGTACGCTTCCTGTAAGAGTGTATAGAGTACGGATTACCTTGAAGCAAAAGATGCATGTCCTCTAGTATATCATTTATTGTGTTTATGATCAATCCACATTTTCATATCAAATAATAAAAACACAGCTTCGCTTATACAGGAAGCTTTATAATATGACCAAAGTTTAATGTTTGCCAGTTTTATTATCTCCGCTTGTAGTTATTTTAAAGCACACATACACACACATGAATCGTGTCGTAAATCAGTCGTAAACACACAAAAGATGTCATCAAGTAAAACGTGTTCAGTTTTTTGTCGTTCTACAGCGCTCCTCCTGTTGCTGTTTATTTATTTATTCAATCAATTCATTTTAAAGTTATTTTTACCGTACGCTGCCATGCAGCGTTGTGAAGCGTCTTCTAAGCTAATGACTTGTACCCCTCTCTCGAGTTTATTTATAAATTTCAGGTTGACTGGCTGCGATGGACCCACGTTCCATTAAAACAGGATTTTTATATGGTTTGTATAATATGAATGTATATAGCAAAATGATAAAACCTGAACGGCCGTCTCTCACTAGTTGGTTTACAACTTTAAAGTGGTAGTAAGCAGCAGGACACTGCCTTAATTTATGTTTCATTTCTTCTTTAAATCAAACTTTAGAAAGAACCTTCAAAGTCATTTGCCGCTAAACACACACTGCATTGCACTTTCTGATGCACTTGTGCAGTTTCACATAAACATCTCACATTTTTTTTTCGTTTTCTGTACAACATTCTTTTATTGCCTGGCCATTCCGATCATCACATCATCATCTTGGTAAATGAACAGACCGTCTTTTACAGACGGTAATGTAATAAAAAGTTATTTTATTTTTCAGGCAACAACCAATACCGAATTTGTTTGACATTAGCATCATGAATAATTATCTTGTCCGCGTCCCGGATGGCTTTATTTTTCAAAAAAGCGGTGTCACCGACAAGAAGTATATTACTGTTATTTATTTAAAGAAGTACCATAGCTCTGACTTTTCTCTAGAAACAACAATCTAATGATTATTGGCTTAAGTATCCAAAAGCGAGCCATAGTACTTACACAAAGTGCGACCAAATTAATTAAAGCCAAACCTGGCAGCGATTTTCATACGGATGGACAGACGATAGAGTCTCCTGTCATGTTTGCCTTTGTAAAAGATGAATATCCAATACTAATACTGCTAATCAAGATTTATACGAGATTCGCTTGCATTAAATACGCGAGTGTACCTATTTGACATTTTATATCGGTCAGAGGACGGTAAAAGGAGGATTGATTGACGACTACAAAGCAGCATTATAATACCCGCTAGCAAACTAATAATAAAAGAAAGGACTATGCAACCTAAGGGCAAAAATTTTGACCTCACAGTTTATTGCTGATTCTGATAGAGCTTAGAAAGCTCTACTATTTTGCAATTTAAAGCATGTCATTATTTCTTAACGTTGTCGAGATATTAACGAGTTTGTAATTTTAGCTCCCATAAGGCTCTATAGTAAACATCCTTTTTTCAAAGTCGTGGCTACCCATCGCGCCCACTTTTGAATTTTGATGTTGATAGCAGTTTAGAAATAGCGTTAAATCAGGATGTTTTTTAGAAGTTACTGGAGTGGTCTTCTTGCAAACGTCGAAGTTGTGGTAGGTCAAACATGGAGGTGTTTTTTTCGGAAAACTTTCTTCTAACTCGTTGTAGCTTCCACTACACACCTCCAATTTTCAAAGTTAATAGCTATTTTTAAAGACTAAATTCTAAGGATTCTATCGCAGAAAAAATCAGCACAAAACGTCATTATATACAAAAGTTATAAAGCTCTAACTTTGGAGGAGCTGTTCGAGAACCCTCAAAAACAGCCCCATTTCAAGCCTACGTTTGACCCCCGGGCCCACCTTTGATTTTCGGTTTAATAGCAATTCTGAAAGCGCTTGACTAGGAGATAAAACTGAGAAAAAACTGGAGTGGTATCTTTCCTAAATTACAAACCTGGTCGTGTCAATATCAAAATACTTATAATTATAGCCGATGGGTGATAGTTTAGCACATTATGTCTGATAATTCATAATTTTGGAAAGATACCACTCCAGTTTTTTCTCAGTTTTATCTCCTAGTCAAGCGCTTTCAGAATTGCTATTAAAACCGAAAATCAAAGGTGGGCCCGGGGGTCAAACGTAGGCTTGAAATGGGGCTGTTTTTGAGGGTTCTCGAACAGCCCCTCCAAAGTTAAAGCTTCATAACTTTTGCAAATAAAAACATTTTGTCCTGCTTTTTCTACGATAGACTCCTTAGAAATTACTCTTTTAAAATTGCTATTAACTTTGAAAATTGGAGGTGTGTAGTGGAAGCTACACCGATTTAGAAGAAAGTTGTTCCGAAAAAACACCTCCATATTTGACCTACCACAACTTCGACGTTTGCAAGAAGACCACTCCAGTAACTTCTAAAAAACATCCTGATTTAGCGCTCTTTCTAAACTGCTATCAACATCAAAAATCAAAAGTGGGCGCGATGGGTAGCCATGACTTTCAAAAAAGGATGTTTACTATGGAGCCTTATGGGAGCTAAAATTACAAATTCGTTCATATCTCGACAACGTTAAGAAATAATGACATATATTAAATTGCAAAATTGTAGAGCTTTAAAAGGTCTATCAGAATCAGCAATAAACTGGGAGGTCAAAATTTTTGCCCTTAGGTTGCATAGTCCTTTTGCTTTTTGCCACAACAACCACAGGCCATTGGATTGCCGTTACCTGTGTGTAATCAATGCGTGATATTGTAAAGTACAAACTTGGTCTTTGCAGTTATCATAGAACAAACTACTACACGTAATAGTAGTGCTAGCCCAAAGTTCAAAGTAGGATATTTTGCACAATTTCAAATCGAAAATGGCACTTGGTTTTCTAAGCTACACGGGAGCTATCTCTATTTACCTGCAAAAATGTAATAGGAGGATTCTGGCATTGACATTTATTATTAGCAGGCCACTGTCAGACGGCGACGGGCCTAGTTTATGTCTCGAAAAATTAGTGTCGTCCCTGTCTGCAATTTCCTTGTTATAATAATATTGAATATACCATTAGCGCATTTGCACGGTGACTGGCACTAACAATCTCCAAATGTGCATTTTTATTTCTTTTCAGAAGTGAAATAAAAGTTAGTTCAAATCCAATGTGGATGATTACGATCAAATGAAACATGATGCGAAAATGATAGTGCTTCTAAAGAAAAGCATTTAAAAGCCAGTGGGGTTAGTCAAACCTGCACACAAACCTACAATTTGTAATTTCTTGGGACTTGGATGTATGCGCATAATATTATTATTAAGCAAAGTTACATGATTTTTTAATATGTATTTCATTTTCATCATGACATTGCTACAACTATTCCATTATGAAGTAATATAATATAACACTTACAACCAAACCAATGTACAAAGAAATTGTGGTGGTGTTGTGTTGCATTGCTCAGATGAGAACTCAAAGAGAAAAAAAATGTTCCGTTAGATTGATTTGATTTCCTTCTACACATAAATATCACTAAAATGAATGGCTTATTTGCTTGAAAATGAATGTACTATGTGTAGTGGTAAGTTGCGTAGTGGTTACTGTGCAAGTAACAACAAACAGCAACGGCAGCACACAGCAGCGTTTGGTTCATTTGCTGTTTTTTCTTCGTTCGTGTTTTTTCGCGGTGATCTTTTTTCTTGTGGCTACATGAAGATACATTTGTAAAAAAACAATTTTAAGAAAGAGACAGAGAGAGAAGTTACAAGATGAACTGTTGTATTGCGATCAAAGCTGAACCATTTTATTACTTGCGAATGGGCAGCACTCTCTTGAGAGACACGTTTGTAGAAACGCTGCTCATCTTGTGTTCGTACTTCACTTGTTCTACCCCATGTGCCTTTCTTTGTATGCCTGTCTTGGTGGTAGGTGGTTTTGTCCACTGTGATATTTTACTGCAACAAAGGGAAAAAACAAAGAGATACGAATTGGCTTGAATGGAAAATCCAACGCCGGCGGATGTTGAATTTAGAATTCTTAAAGCATCACCGTCATTATTATCAGTGGGATCATCATCAGCCAAGAGCAGCAGAAGCGGTAGCGCTGGGCTAGCGCAAACTGGGCATTACAAAAGCGCTGACCACTTTGTGCCTGCAAAGATGTGCTATGTGGACGAATATTGCTGTAAACCGTAAACCTTAATAATAAAAGCACTGGGTTTACAGCGGCTTATTTACCGTAAGCCACCTTTATGGCATATCAAGAACATTTTTCGGACAATATGAAGAGTGGTAAGCCTTAAATGAATAAAAAGCATTGCGTTCTAGTAGCGCTTTATCTGTAATTATAATTGTTATGCATGCATACATGAAAGGGACAGAAGACCCAAAAAAATGATTAGCCATTCCCAATGGCTCATTTATTATGAACCGCACAAAATCGTGTTTTATTGCTGAGCTTGCACTTTTTTAGTAGTGTACACAGTCGTTGTTCTAATCAACTGAGAGAAATTTATTAGCCATTTTTATCACGTATTCTATCATGCGTGTATCTGTCAATTTATTTATTTGCATTTGATTATGCATGCATGTTTTGTTTTCTAGCACGCTGTTGTTACTGGTGTAAGAAAATAAATTAGCGATCTTGATTTTGCAGGTGCTACTCTACTTGTTACCTCTGCATGCACTACTACTCTGCCTGGGCGTTTAAAACCTTACATGATGATGAGCACAACTCCTGGTTCTTGTCAAAGAAGGTATTGATGAGCGCTGATTAGAATTTGGCTCAAACAAATGATCGGCATTTCGTCAATAATAAATATTTATAATAAAATGAGTGGCTGCTTTTCTCGGTGCGGTAAAGATGACCTAGATTGCAACCAGTTTTTTGCATGAATATTGTACAGATAATTTAAATATATAAATAGTAGTTGCAATCAAACATGTAGGTATAGAATTGTATAATAAACATTTGTTTTATATAGAACTTAGGTATACAAATGCATACAATTAAACATACACCTTTTTGATGTTTAGGTAAGTTTTTGTTGCGGATTTTGTAGCAGTACTGACTTGATGCTAGCAGATCGGCAGCAGGCGGCACAAATTTAAAAATATTATTTAGACTCTCATGTTTAACAACTACTGCAATAAACTCTGTTTGACCACTGACCCACATTTCATTATAATTATTATTATGTAAAATATAAAGTCAAACTGAGAATGGGTACGCATTTCTCAGGTAAAATCAGGCTTTTCGAGACAAGCCAACATGGCTAAAATAATGCAGTTTTTTGGACGATGGACTGTAGATGTCGACCATTGGAGCATTTGACAAAAATAGAAAGGTTTATTAACTTGGGAAGGGAGATTGGGGAGACTTGCTACTGGTGTACTACCACATTACCACCACCGTTGCTACGTTCGTTCGGCAGTGAAATGTGGTCTAGATGATGATGACTTATTTTATATTCAGCAGCATCATAAAATATTTCACGCTTCTGTGCGTGTAGACATCCATCCCTCCATATTATTACAAGTACACAGCCTACTGCACTCTTTAAATAATTTGCAAAATCCACTTGAACGAGATTGCTAATAATTCAGACCAGTGCGCTGCCTGCTGCTGTTACTGCTACAACTGCACATGAAGTCCCGAATTTCCGTAAAAGATGAAAACTACAGTCAACAGTGCTGGCTGACTGTTACTACAACTTGAGATTTGCTACAGTCTTGCATAAAACATTTTTTAAAGCAAAATATCATACCAAATAAACCTTCCCCTTTCTCCTCACACAGTATTTTTTCTTTCATTCAACGCGCCTTTATAAATAATAATGATAACAAAAAGCTCAACCAACAACAATGCGTATCACTTTCTCGCCTCACTGCCTCTCTCAAAATATTAATATTAGACACAGAGAGACTCGCACCAAGAAAATAATAATATAGCGCCACTACACGATGTCGTTTCTTCCTCTGGTTGCCTAATACCACACATTTTCCTCCTTGCTGCCTCCCACTCAACAAACAATCCAGGGGAATGCACAACTCCACCATGCCACGCGGTTAAAGTTTTCCGCTTTTCCTTACCACTTTCTTCAACGAGCTTATGCACCTAGATAACCTTTTTTCATAGAAAGGAGCACATGACTTTACTTTTCTTTCCCATTTATTTATGGGGATACAGCAATTTTGGTAAAAAGAAAGTGTGGCCCGGTCGTTCAGGAGAACGACGAGGAAGATGCCAAGGCCGTTCCCTTGCTTTTTCCAGTTATTGCTGCCTACACACACAGTGATTATAGGCGTGTGCCATCCTGTTCAATGAGGAAACGCAACATGTGACGCCCAGAAACGTCTTCCTGGAATACTTTCTTTTTTATTCTTTGGAAAAAGTCCCATAAAAAGCAGGATAATAAATAAAGTCGTGGAGAAAGCAGTACTTAGCCCTGGAGATTAAAATATGAAGCATGACAAATAGTTTTGGTGCGTAACTGCGTGTAGCCTCCAACAAAACATTAATATAATTTTCTTTTGTAATACCACGACTACAAGCCATAATATTGTAATGTTAAATTTGTCTAGTACCCGCATTGTACACGGTAGAATATGTGGTGGTGACGGGTCAGTCAAACATTACCAAGTAGAAAGTATTCTGCTGGCCTCAGCCTACTCTGAGATAGGAGGGAATGCCAAAGCGTTAGTTGAAAACGAAAAAAAACTGTTAATTGATGGTTCGGATATAGTAATTGATCAATTTTACTCGACCGGCTAAATCTGTATCGATATAGGCAATAGGTGACCTGACTCATTTCTTTTGGGATAATAACACGAAAAACTTGCATGTCTTAATGTCTGAACCTGCTGAAATCTCCAATTTGTAAGGCAGCATATTTTTTTGCACTAGAACAGGATATTTATGGGAACGTTAGCTGCCTATGTTGACAGGAGGGTTTCAATCAATCATAGCAAAAGAGAAGACGAACAAAAATGTAGAAACAATGAAGAAAATTTATACGGAAAATTGTATGATGTGTAGCGTCAATAGCATGGAACATGTTGGTTCAAGCAAAACTCATTTACTCTCTTCTCAAAAACGAATACAGAAGAAGACAGATAGATGATGAGCCATCTAAAGTTGATAAGGCTGATAAATAAAATCATGACAGCAATAATGAAAATGGTAGAATGAAACAAAGATCAAATTGAAATGTCTGTAAGCAATAGGCCGTACTAATTTTTACTTCTCAAAATCTTGAATATTCTTGAATAAAAGCAATAAATTGTAATGTGGTTTCATGCGTTCTTATGAAATGACGGCCCGAATAAAATAGTCTGAAGTGGAGTGGAAGACAGCAGCAGGTTTTGACAGAGGAGTCGTGGTGGCGAGGAGACAAGTTGTGCAAGTCTTGAGTAAAGTGAATCAGAACAGTTGAAAGATGCTTTTGAAAGCTGCTATTAAAACTATTGTATAAAATAAGTTGTATGCCTGACCTACATCATGTCTGCAAATAAATATTGTGTGTAGTCTCCTCAATGTATAATAACTAGTCAGTATAAATATGCAACTTTAGGTATGATGAGATTCGGGCAGAAATAAAATATGTCTAAAAATATTGACGATGTGTAACTGTACAATACAGTTTGCCAAAGTAAACCCCTTGTACACTTTGTTCATTTTGGAAAAAGTTCGCCAGTTTAGAAAAATGATGCTAGATTGAGTACATTTTTAGTTTCAACATGGTTTTATGGAACCCGTCGTACAAGGCCACAGAATAGCAACCTTGTTGCTTTCATTGCAAAACAAAATGAGTCGAGATAATTGAACAGCAGAACACGTCGCACCTGTAATCTTCCACTGATATGTAAACAGATATATTATTATGATTGCGTTACCTTACTAGCACACTTACCCACTCGACTTCAGAACATTTTTCCGTTTTGAATGCATTGCAAAGTTCCAGCAATCATGGCACAATAGCTGTAGACGCTATGTTGAAAAATCTTGTTTTTCCTTTTCTTGCCTATTGTTAGGCAACCAAACTGATAGTTGAGCAAACCCGAATGCGTACACAGCACCGCCATAAGGAAAGCAGCGCATTTTATGATGAAGTTACGAAATACTTGACAAGTTATTTTTCTAGGCAAAGAAATTCAAACACAATTAGTCAAGAGTAAATTGGAAATCGCGGAATTACAATAATATCATCATCGTTTGCCAATATCCTCTTTTCGAGGCTTTCTTTGGTAGCAGCAGTAGTAGAAACGACAACTACGCAACATTTTCCGGGAATGGGTATGGAGGTAAGAAAAGCCCTACAAATTCGTTTCCATTCTACATCAAGTTTATGAATGCGACTAGGATAATAATAGCCAGGAAATAAACCATTGCTTCAGTAAAACGCAACGCGGATGAATAAAATAAACGTTTATTTTCCTTACTGCATTTTTTTCTCTTTGCCAGTCTTGTACGCGACGGTTTATACTTTCCTTTAATTTCTTATTTCCTTCGTTATCGAATTCAATTTGTAAAAATAAAAACAAAAATGACAAGTTCCAAATTACACTCACTATCTGATCTGATTTTAATTAAATGTATTATGTATGTGGTCCTAACAACACCGCCGAGCGCAATAAAAAGATGGGTAGGTACACGCAATTTAGTTTCCATTATATTTTTACAGCCGCAATTTCCCGCCTCCTTCTCCTTATTTTTGGCTACACCCTGTAAATAAAGAATACAAGTACTTATTATTATTATTATTGATTTTGTTTCACGGGGAAAACAGAAATGTTGTTGGGGATTTAAATACAAACTTGAATTTAAGAACACAGTTTAAGAGGAAATCAGTTAAGAACAACGGGATAGTAATCGTTTTTTCTCTTCTGCTTTTCTCCTCAGTTCCTCTGTAATACTGAGAATTTCTCTGAGTTTTTCATTTCCTTCTCTATGGAACTCACTGATGCAGAAAAATACAAGAAGGAATAATCTAGCACTATTGAAGGCTTGGCAGCGTTCTAAAGTGCTCTTCCTTCCGAATCAGGAAATACATCAACAGTACTTGGTACAACAACTGGACAGGTACAGTAGGATTTGGTACTACTAGAGTTATTATTGACGCAAAATATTGCATGTACACTGTATATCAGGGTCGGGAAAAATATTATTTTGCAGCAACCACACATTTTTTATGAAACGCCAACAGTAGATTGGTTACAACAACTGTTATCCTTCAAGTTGATGTTTTTAAAGTAATTTAACATTTTAAAATGTTTAAATACTCCTAATGAACTTGTCTTTTTAGTGATTACAATAGGGAAAATGGGGCTGCTATATGTGATGATATGCAAAGCCGCACAACCACACAGAGATATCCACCAGTATTGCTTAAGGAACGGAAAGTTGAGGAGCGGCACGGTTCTCTTCTTTCTGCCAACCCGGTTTCCTGTAAACCTTTAGACACATTGGCTGTTTAAAGGAAAACAAAGCGCTTAATGCTACCAACGCATTACTTTCTTGGGAAACGAACACTTCCATAAATCCTACTACTTATTCATTTTAAATTTCATTCTTGAAAAGTCTATACAATGTTACATGCTTATTTTTTATACTACTTGACGACTATACTATTGCTATGAATACAACATTTATGTTTTACCTTTTTGCATTGTGTTGATGGAAGCAGAGAGCATGCACCTTCACCCTATTGACAGAAGTCCTACCTTACTGCTTATTCTTCTTGGCTAGGCAGTAGGAAGAGCAGTAGCGGAACAACAGAAAAAGAAAGTAGGCAAAAAAAACGACTGAAAAGGTTGTGAGCTTTGTGTGCTGGAGTGACTCTTCAGACTGTGGAAATACCTTGTGGTAAATATCCTCGTTTGAACAAGAACAAGCCACTTTTCTAGATTAGGATTTTTATTTTCAGCACAGTGTTTGCTACTTTAGTGGAAGAAACAATATAGCAAACGAGCTCAGAAAAACCAACCTTGTTTGTACTGCAGACGGGTTCAGGTACATGGAGAAATGTACATATCAATCTCAATCAATCAAACAAAATCTTATCTCCTTGAATAATTCACATGAAAAGTACATTATTTGTGCTCTGGTGGAAAGGACGCAATATGTACACTAATTAATACTGATTTAGAACTTTCACCGCTCTCTATTTAACACATTTAGTAAAGGTAATGTGCTAAGAAAACTTATTTTATCCATATTATCTAGAAATCTTTCCAGAATGTCCGTTTCAACCCGCGCTGATTTTATTTATCACCTAACAGTAGTAGGAATTTATTTTTCAACTGGAGTGGAATGCAAAAAAAATATAAATACCTTTGCAAGTGGAGTCTGTCTGTAGCGTTGCAACAAAACAAGAAGAGATACACAAATTTAAGGGCAAAATAGGAAAAGGGAAGGAAAACAAGAGACAACGAAGAAGGGAAGAAAAAAGGTCTGGTGAAGCCGTTGTAGTTTTGTGGAACGGAAAGTTTGTACTTTGCACAACAAGGAGAGTAGAAGAGGCGAGATAATAATAGAGAGAAAAAAGAAGAAAAGCCGTAGAGAAAGGATGACGCATCTTCGTCTTACGTTATGCCTCTCAACTCTTTTTCTCCCTTCTTCTGCTCTACTCACTTGTTTAACAATAGCAACAGGGAAGGTGGCGGGGATGCTGATGATTGCCAAACTCCAGTGCTGTTGTGGCAAAAGGATAAAAACTACAAAGCGTTTTGACTAAAAAAGTGGGGTTTTTTCTTGGGGAAAAGGAGGCATGTATTCTTTTAAAAATATGTAGACGGACAAGTATTGTTGGAACAATGCAAAAAAAGTTCAAACTGTGTGTTTTATCTTGGACTGTAAGGATTGTGGGAAGGAAGAAAAGAAAGTTTTCGTCTTAATATAAGTTGCATAGAAAGAGTATATATGTAGCACTTGGGGAAGCCCCAATGTCCAGGGTTTTTTTTTGCCAATACATTGTTTGCATGCAGAGATCAAGAGATCAGATATTTTCCAATGCATGCATGCTCACCTCGACCTAGAAAATTATTTTGAGTTTGGCACTAACAAAGTGCAGTCTGCATTATCAAAGCATTGTTTTCACGCATCTTGTAACAAAAACTATTGAAAACTGCAACCTAGTCTTATGCACATGTTTTCATACTGCGAAAGGATTTGTGCCTAATGATATGTAATCAATTTTAGTGGCTGCATGCAAAAATGGGTAGGTAGCGGCAGCAAAGTGGTTG
Source organism: Entomobrya proxima (assembly GCA_029691765.1). Taxonomy (NCBI): domain Eukaryota; kingdom Metazoa; phylum Arthropoda; class Collembola; order Entomobryomorpha; family Entomobryidae; genus Entomobrya; species Entomobrya proxima. Next base: position 33,283,861 of record CM056173.1, read on the forward strand.
CCTTATATTTTCGTAAGTAACTTAATACTTCTTCCTTCCATCTTTTTGCATCATCATCATCGGAAGCAGTGGGTAGCATCCGTGTTTTTCTGAATACCATGTTATCTAAGCATTTTTCCATGGTCTTGTTAAGAAAGTTTGTAATAATGTGAATGTGTGTTTCTGTGTATGGTAGCAAAAGTATCTCTTTGGACTAAAGAACGGCTACTAGTAGTAGTGGCGCTGCTGAGTAATATCATTATTATATTTTCTCTTTAGCTTTATAAGAAGTAAAGGGTGCTTTCTCCACTTCACGGCAAGAGTTTCGCATTTTTTCCAGCGTGTAATGCAATCCCGTAAGTTATCTCGGCTATCAAGGCTAGCAGTGGAATGAAAGGAAGGAAAATTCTCGTTGAAAATTGTGACATTCCCCTTTCTTCTCTTTTGGTTTTCGAGTCAAAGTGTTTTGATACGTATGTTACGTACGTATGTGTATGGCGGCGGTTAATGCTGCTGCTTGGATAGAGGTGGTGGTGGGTACTTGCTTGCTGCCATTACCATAGCGGCACACATCATGCTCTTCCTTCAGTCACTTCTCTACATCATCACCACCAACAACACAGCCTCAAACCTGCTGGTCCAACAACCACTCGGGTTAAAAAAAGACTGGGAAGTAGAACCACAATGCGGAGAAAGCCAGCAATATTTTGCATACCGATTAAACAGATTGCCCCGAAAAGTGACTAACTGGCCGAAAATCTAGCTAATCTTTTATGTTACTCCTGTTTCAATGGTAGCATGTATTTTCATGTGAAATCTGACAATAGTAATAAACAGTTACCTGAGTTAAAGAGACTAGCACTAGCAGAAATCAGACTGGTGGTGAGACTTGCTAGTGGCCCTGGAGTGAAAGGGTGCTTGCTAGAGAAGGGAAGCGAGATAACTGTGAAATATCAGGAAAAACTATCACCACCAATACCACCACCATCTCGTTTTCGTTCTGGTGCTCTGTGGCTGCTGCCAATAGGAATATGAGTGGTTTCTATTGTGGCAATACCACTTGATTGGTTGGTGGTATGAGAAACAAAGGAAACAAGGAGGACGGAAACAACACAACTAGTAGTGGCGCTCAGGGCTGTAGTAGTGCTACAAGCAGAAATAGCAGTAGAACTAGCAACGCTGCTTGTATTGAAGGTGATCATCATCCAGACGGTTATGGCTCATCGGAATGGGAGAGTAACGGTATCAATGTTGGTGGTCATAACGGAAAAAATAGAAATAATAGCAATACCAGTAATACTTCAGGGAAAAGAGGCATAGAAAACGCAATGAGCAATCGGAGCAGTGGTGGTGGTGCTGGTGGAAACAGGACCATCAATAGTTTTCACGAGCGACTGGTTGTGAGTATCGAAAGTGCTATTAATAGTGGTAGAAACATTAGAAGGAACAGTGATGTTAATGATAGATTCGCACCTGGTGACGATGATAACGCTGTTGCTGGTGCGGGTGTGAGAAGGAAAGGTGAAGGGGGAGGAGGAGGTCCCATCACGAGAACCACTTACAACAGTATTAGAAGTGGCAGTAGCTCAGTTGGACATTCCCCAAAAAAGACTGGCAGGATGACAACGTCAGTGACGAACCAGAAGAGTGGTGGAGGAACAAGTAATGAGGAGATGAGGGAATCAGTCGATCAGTTGGGTTTGCACCAGCAGCGCGACAAGGAGCTGGAACAGCAGCAGCAGAGATCCTCCGAGAATATAAAACCGGCAACAAGTAATCATAGCTCGATTAGTTCGCTGCTTAGTGCACTGAGCGGTGCAGCTGGGAGCAGCTTTTCCATTACAGGCGGTGGTGGTGGAGGAGGACAGAAAAGTTCTAGAACTAGTTGTTTCACGGCGGGTGGTGGATTTCCCACTGCGGCATCCTTCACTTCGCTGATCAGCAACTCCCTCAGTTCAAACAGATCCTCTGGAGCCTCAGGTGCTTCATCCGCTAAAAACTCTGCTTCTCCGGAGAAAACCAGTACTGCAGGTGGAAGAACAAGGGCAGCCTCCCTGAGTGGCTCGACGCAGGTTAAAAATCACGGGAAAAGTGGAAATCACATCAGCAAAGTGGAGAAGGTACTTAACTCCATACCGGGACTGACCCTGGGTCAAGTTCAAGGAGCCAGTGTGCCTCCTCCGGCCACAACTCCATCGCCGACGGCCTGTCCAGCGTCGGCGGTTCCCACATGGGGTACTGTGAACACCACCCAAGGCGCAGCACACAACAGCATCAAACCACCAACAACTCCAACAACAACCTTGCCGACGACAATGGCCACACCAAACTGCAACTCTATTCCCAACAAGATCAACAGTCCCTCTGTTCCCCAAGTTCAAATCCAGCCGGCAGCGCCCACCACTTCCGCTTCTGACCACAACATCAAGTCCGGTTCTCTCACCGGCCATGAACCAGCTCCGCAGAGAAAGCACTCTGCTACGTTCTCCGCTTTTAAGCTCTCATCCGACTCTGCACCACCAAAACGGCCCCTCAAGCTGAAAAATCACTCGGTACACACTCTTGAGCTGTACGACACTCTTCATTTCAAAACCTCCGCTACACCACAGGTAAATCACAAGTTTTCTAATGCGTCAAAATCCCTTTCTCTGCTTTCTCTCTCTTTGTAGTACTACCTGTTACGCATATTTTCCTCATTGAACACATTTGCAATTTTTCGTGGCATTTCAAATTTCACCGGAATGATATTGGGTTGTTCTGATATAACTTACAAGTTTGGGCCACAATAATACCACATTTTGAACAAACATGCATCCACAATCCTTGCACGTTTCCCTTCTCCACTCATGCATCATCATTATCCTTTTTCCCTTCCTTGAGTCATGTCATTATGATGATTTGACACGTCTCTCCTTTTTCCTTTCCCACTTTTTTACCTTGCTCTTTCCCTCATTTTCACTAAAAAGCCAGAGTCTGAAAACTGTCTAAAGTTTGTAATGCTCGCTGGCTGTCACGACCCCCAAAAAATCGCCTTGAACACTTCATAATAAAAAGTGTGCTCTAATATAAAGCCAGTAATAAAACCACCACACCAGCTTGCGTCAAAATTCCTTCTACCCGTACTCATCCTGCGGCTTTCTTTCAAGAAGTAGATTACCCACTACCAAGTTGTAGATGTACACGCGATGAGATGAAGGTTGATTTTTTTTCTGAAGGAAACGCTAACGTCAACTTTTTTCCGGCTAATGTAAAAGAATTTAGAGAACAACAAAGCAAGTGGTGCACTAGTGCTGATATTTACAAAGTATCCCTCTTTCCATTTCCTTTTTTGTCTCCTTTGAGGTCAGAGTTGTTGCACTGTTATGTAACCCTGAAATATTGTGAACATAGCTATCCATAGATACGATTCCATAAAAATGTACAAACTATAAGCTAAGGTTCACTGGTAACTATAAACTTCTAGTGGCCAGCTCCATTTTTGCTTCATTGATTACTCCATCATCACCATCGTCAATGCCACTTTACTCCGTAACTAAATAACCGTGTCGTTCGACTTCACATTCAAAATGTTAAAACTATCAACAACAAATACACACGCTCCCTTTATCCCATCGAATGTCGACGGAATAAAAAGGAGGAAAAACCACAAAAGCCCATAAAACTCAATTGACAGTAGTAATGAAGGGTTACAAAATAAAAAGAGACAGAGAGAAAACAGAGAACGTGCAAAAAAAACTTTTGTAAAAACTGTCCGATTCTCTGATAAAGATGATGTACACTCTTGTGTGTAGCTTAAATAATAAAACGGACAAAGTTGTAAACTAAGTGAGGATGGACGTGGCTACATGAATGGAGTGGATGGACAGTGGGTACTTGCACTCTCTATAAAATAATAATAAACTAGCACATAGATACAGTGACTTACCACAACATAAAGTTTTACGAAACAAGATTCTCTTTTCCAGACTTTCTTCCCAGAATTTTATTTATAAACAAGCAAGTTTATTTCAAACGAAACTCTCCAGCAACAGGACAACGACACACGACACAAGAAGTAGAACGAAAAAAATTAGACAAAGTTGTCTTGCTGTTTGGCTTTGTATCTGTATGCCCCTGTCACCCGTTGTGCTGGAAAGTACCTAAAGAACGAAACGGTATTGAGCAGTACAAATGCATTGCACTCTTTCTCTGGTAGTTAGAGGCAAGTAGAGATTTGATAAATGCGAAATGCCTTAAAATCCTTCAAAACTCTATCTATATAAATTATAATGGATTACGCGAAAATGAAAGCCTTGTGGTAAATGGAAGGAAAATTTTGGAGAAATATATTACGCTTCCAACCATCCAAATATTATCTGTGATTCTCACTAAAAGAGCTTGACATTACCAAAACATTGTCGTTTTGAGAAATATGTAAATGTTCTGCATGCTAAAAGCGCGATATTGAGTTTTAGTTGCCGGGATTCATGATTAATGTTAGCAGGTGATTATGGAATCGAAAAACTAAAATCTTAAAAATGCTCTTATCGTCGTGATTGCCTTGAGGCCTTTCATTTTCCTCATCATTAAATATTTAATTTCCTAATTTATACAGTACTTGTAGTGTTTTTTCCGGGTTTTCTCCACTGGTATGAATGGTATGATGGGGAACCTCATTCTCGTCTAAAAGGTTGGCATTCCCTTCTTATTACAATTATTAAGAAATGACGCATTATTACAGAGTTTTATTGTTGCAATTGAAAAATTGTATTCCGCTGAGAAGGATCTTCCCACATATAAAGGTAGAATCGGGAAGAGCAACGAAAAATTGGTTGTAGCTGGTCGTCAAAAATGTGATTTTACTTCATTTATTTGCTCAACTTTTATTTTTGTTGAAAAAGTCAGTGATTGAATCACTTTTTTTTCTTGTTGTCAGTCACTCCTGCCCTGCTCTTCTGAATTGAAAGGCGTGTGATGATACATTGCTTTCGTAGTGACTGCTTCTTTTGCCATTGGCTTCAGAAGAGAAAGCACGCATATAATATTTACAACCTGGGACGAAAATAAAACCCTAGCCAAAAAGCCTGCTAGGCATATCCAACCGTTTTCAGGGGAAAAATATTTCTTTCTCATGGTACCAATAACGAACATCATGTCAAGGTGGTATTGGTGAATCTGAGAGCAACCGTTCACCTGGGACTGCACGCTCCGATTTTTTCAGGAAGAATCGTTGAGCCAAAGCTGTAGGTATTATTGCCAGGAGTAAATTGATAGATGGATAAAGATAAACGCTTGTTTTTCACTTTATCCCATCACTACACTAAACTTTTAAATAAAACACTGGAGACATAACCGCACAAGAAAATCAGCAAAGTGAATGAGCACATGCAAGACTCTCGCACACACAAATGCAGATTAAAACAAGTGTGGAATGGAACGACTGGATTTTCCGCTTCCGTTTAACTCACTGCTCATAACACTTTTATCGTACTTACTGAGCACGCAGACTTTATTGTCAAATGTCTGTCGTGTGCAAAAAGAGTTGTACTTTTCTGCTCAAATCTTCGAATAGCATTGTATTCGTATAGTAGGGTCGAATACAATGTTAACCAAATACACCAGCAAAAAAGACGCTGGCTTTGTTGGAATGTGTAGCACAATGCCCCAAACTTTCACTTTTCCTTTGAAATTTCAAGGCTGTCTTTGCACACTTCCCTTTAACAAAGCTATTACTAACTAACATTTATTCCAACGTACTACAAACTGCATGCGTTTTACAAAGCAGATTTTATCAAAATAAAGAAATTTTGTACAAGAATGCAGTTTTGCTGACGTTGTCGAAAAACTTGGGAAAAGCTGTAGGTGGAAGACCACCCATGTAGTTCTCGAAGCGAAACTAGGTAAAGCATTATGTTACCCATGTAATAATAAAACAAGCTCTTCATTTCCACTATTTGTTTACTTTTCCCTGCTCCTGTGTCTATAAAAGAGAAAAGAAATCATGACCGCGGTCACAGTGCCAAGCGCTTCCCCTTTTTGCTTTCGGTAAATATATTCTATTTACTTTCCTTCTGTTTTCTTCGTCTGTGAGGTAGGTGGGCGATGCTGATGCAGTTTATCTTCATCAGCTTCTTCAAGATTATTAAGAGGGTAAACTGTTGAGAGTTGCAAGTGTAGAGCAGAGCAACTCACACACACGCACATACATTACCCGGAAGGAGTGCTGAGGGTGAAGGTGATTGAACACACGGAGAAGGTAACATCTTGTTATTGAAAACACCAACAAAAATATGGAAGCGCTAAAACCCCTGAATAGAAAGAAACTACCAGTTTCTTGTTTATGGATACACAAATAAACTTTGTTGTTTGTTGCGCAAGAGAGATGCTGATTTGTGCAGATTGAGAAAAGTCCCATCATTTCTGTTTTATCCTTTTCGATGACAAGATTATTACTAGCGCCAACAATAAAACACTGCACTATAGGGTTCCTATGTTGCCCTCAATTTTATATGTGTACAGACGAAAATAATGTTTTATTGAATCATTTCAAGATCAACAACAGGGCCATAATCGAGGAACGAAAACAAATAAATTCATAATCACCCTGATCGCGTCAATAGAAACAAGAGTAAAGTCAGTCAGAGTGGCATCAGTGAAGTCACTGTGTACGTATTTGTATTCATTGTCTCTATTTTTGCAGAAACTTTACTCAAAGGATTCTAAGAGTAGGATGCATAATTGGTCCAGTTTTCTTGTTTTGTCGTTGCTGCTGCAAGCAAAATAAGGGAGAAATTGTGTGGAACTTGAAAGTTTTCTATTGTTTCCAAAAATGTCCCATCTTTTCAAGCTGCTTTCTCGTTTCCCCTTATTTTTTATGCATGCCATGTTGTCGACCATTTTCACTTGAATATTTTCGTCATTATGTATCACTCGTGCAGCAAGTACAAGATGCTCCCAGTTGTAGAAAATGTGCCCAATTCTGTGGCTTGGCTGGACTAATTTATAATTCAACGCACACCTACATATTGCTCAGGATTCCTTGTCTATACTCCATGTAATATCTTAATCATATATTATAAAGTTGAAAAAGCTTCTAGTCAATTGTCCGAAAAGGCCTTTGAACTTTCTCCAATAATTAAATCCTTGTACATGTCCAGTGCAAGTTAAGCATTGTTGTTCGCAGTCACTATTCACCTTAGCTAGTTTAGCCCTGTAATGAATTGTGCTTTTTACCTCAGAATTTATTTCCACTTTTTGTTGGAAGATGCAAACTGCATATTATATAGAAATAAGACGGTCCTAAAGGAAAAGTTACGTTGCGTGCCTAACGGCATTGGCGACATCATTTCTTTAATGAAAGAAGTAACAATAAGAGGATTTTGAGACAACAAATAAATGGAGTGCGTTGCACATGGATCGTGGGAATAGGAACACGACGGAAGTGTGTCATCTTAAAAATGAGCGAGCAAAGAAAGAGCTCAGGATTTAGCTGCATGCTACTATCATCATCAGCAACCATATAATCACACTAAAGTGCCCTTGTCTTCATAACAATTAGAATTAAAGAAGCACTCATCATCATGACCAGAGTCACAATAAAGTTGGAAAATGTGTAAAAATAAGCGTTAAAAAATCTAAGCATACATTGCAATCCAGTTGCCAACAGCGCTTGAGATCATATAAAAGTTTCTTTGCATTCTACTTGCCAATATGTCAGATTTCGGAACTTTAAACTGCTCAAAAAAGCTCAATTCTCTCATCTCACATGGGGAATAACCCGAAATAAGCTTGTAGTCAGACATAAAATTTCCTTGTACGTCTTATTTTTCTTGTCCTTGTTCCACTCCAGTTTTGTATGTTTGGTGGGAGTGTGTGACCTAAACGGGAAAATACCCATGAAATGTTTTTTACTTCTTCCCACACTAAAGTAGTTTCGGTTACAGTTGGTCTGTCTACCAGCAACAAGCTTCCCCCTTGCATGTACACACACATAGTCATATTTGCTTTCTCGTAGCAGTGCAAAAGCGGCATGTAAAAACGGAAGAATGTGATCATAAGCGTGACAATCTTAGAGAGAAAGAAAAAAGGAGAGTCAGCGAGGTAGAAACATCCCCCGTGTCTTTTTCTATACTTTAGCTGTGATGGTGATCCTAACGCCAGCATAGCTATTTTGTGTGAATTACACCTTTTCTTTACCATTTTTAGAGCGGAAGACCTGTTCTTGCTGCTGCAAATACTTGCATGGTTTTATAATCTGTTTTATGAGCATGTCCTTTTTCAAAAAATCGAGCCACTAATTCAAACAGTTCCATTCTTTCACATAAAGTAAATTCGGAACAGTCTGAACTTATTACGGTACGTATTTCTTTCTCCCTTTCCACTTGCCTTTCCTCTGACAGGATTTGGAGATGTGAATGCATCTCGGTGTCTATCACTCAATCAATCACTTGTGGTCCCACAGGAACTAAAAACTGCATGATTCTGTGTGGAACGTAAAATGCAGAAGAAATCGATTTTTAATGCATTCATCCACGTATTTGGTATCAATTTGGTATAGTTTCAAGAAAAAATGTAGGTCGTGTATTATGCACACACAGTCGCTTCTAAAGAAAACCACTATAATAAAACTTGGAGAATCAGAACGGTGAACTAAATATAGCGACCAAGACAAAGCCAGGTAGCGGGTGAAAGCTCCATTTTCATAATTGCTTTCAAGAATATTCCCCGTTTCCTTTCACTCACTTTCTGCCTCTCACTAGGCCCTTGTTCTTGCGTGTGAGAAATTGCAAGTGGCTCGTGATAATATCTCGTGATTCTTTGTCATTACCAAGATCAGTGTCGACATCCTCATGATGATTATCTCGCATCATCGTTCCGTTTCCCCGTGAGAATTAATTTTGCTCCGCATCAATACCTCTCTCTAGAGTTTCCTCTTGATGCAAAGCTAATCAAACGATCATAACAATACGAAGGGAGCTAAAAAGTGTAAGAAATTAAAAGTTTTGTTCCTAAACCAGAAGTGCAACGCTGATGAATGATACTCTTTAAAGAGAATAAATGGAATAGGCATGGCAAAACTTTCCATCCATTTGACTTCTTTCTAAGAGACAATTTTCTCTCCCAAATCTTCTCCCCTTTTCCCCAACTATGTATCCACTTCATACATTCGTGTCATTCTACATATCTAAATCAACCTCATAGGCAATAAAACCACCTACTTTAATAGAACAGACTTTTTTCGAAAGGTAAAAAAAAGTTTGCTTGGTAGATTTTGAAAACCAAAACAGGTTGTAGGAAGGAGTTTTTTTTACACATGAGCATCCTTTTGTCGTCTAGAATAGGTAAAATTAAAATGCTACTGTAATGAAGAAGAAGAGAAGACAAGGAAAATTGAGTTTTTCACACTTGAACTCAAGTTGCTAGTGTTCTTGAGAATTCTTAATTCAAAACAGGCAGCTGAAAAAAAGAGGACTTTTGACTTGGATCCTCATTTTCCTCATTCGTACCAGTCTTGTTATGAGTTTGAATTATTTATGAATTGGTTTTTAAAGGTAAAGGGGAAGAGGGTGAGGCGCGTGTATTAGCTGTGCTTTGCTCTTTTATGTCTTGGCTGGTTAGCCTTTTACCCTGTGAATTCTCTCTAGATTTCTTCCTTTTCATTTTTCAGGAAGAACAAGCTACCTAAGTGGTTACGTATTGTTGTCGAGTTACGCAAAATACAAGAGAAACATTGAGACAGAACTTATGTAACAGACACATAATAGTGCACCTGATTAGATTAGCTATTTTTTGCCAATTAACTTTAATTTGACTAATTTCATGCTCCTTATCCACATGCGTATATCGGAGTCTTATGTAATGTGCTTCACAGTTCACATCTGAACTATCTGCTTCCCTAATTCTAGCAATACAGAAGAACCTCCTTTAATGCTGAACAAGCCAAACCAGAACACATTGACATTCACACAATATGCATCTTTTTGCCTGTTAGTATGTTTTAAGCAATTAATGAATTACAGCCAATTTTTGCTTTAATCTCCATCTTACATAATCAATTTATTATTATCAGCAGCATAGGATACCCAAAAAAATAATTGGCTGGTAAGGTGTGTTCCAAAATTATAAAATCACGTATACATTTTCAAACATTTGTTCTCCCAGCCAGTGTACTGTTGTTGGATGACAAACTATTTATTGGAGTTTGTGCATGAGTTAACCCCTAATATTATTCCAAAGTATCCAGAAATTCCGGTCACTGGTTTTTCATAAAACGCAAAAGTTCAAAAATACCACGAAAAATGGACTGTTCCGAAATTATAAAATCAAGCATTATATCAGCGCATATTATTACACAGTCCGTTCAAAGAAGCAAATTTCGACATTTTTGATAACAACAGACCCCTACCGTGTTAATCCAAGAAAAGTTTTGAAAAAAATATGAATGTGGTAAAAAATCGCTGTGTTACGTAATATTCATGATGGATAAACCAGTGGTCGGCACTTGGAGGGGTACACTCTATCACAAAATTTGGTCAATGTGGTAGTATTAGGCAATACGTTCTACTCACTTTTAACCCGCAAATTAGTTCAAGTCAATAATTCTTGCAAATTAGCTCCACATATGTCGCCATCACGCTAAAACATGCAGATGTCCTTAAGGTACCTAACGTCCTCTATTGAAACGTAAGCATATTTTGTCATAGTATTATTGTGGAGGTTAAACATACGCATAGTTTTATATGGCAGTAGTCAATTTACAACAGTTTTACAGCAGAAAAGAAAAGTTTAGTAGCATTTGGAATAGGATTTAGGGCTAGTAAAGTATATACATCATGCGGACAATTATAAGTTGTTTTGGAGATTTAATCAGATATTCCTAAATTTTGATTTTACAAATGTCTTCGCTTTATATCGAATTTAAATTATTGATTGAACTCAGTATTTAATACAAAATAAGTTACTGTCACCATACTCAATGAATATGGATGAAGTGGTCATTTATACCTTAGAAAGCAATCTGCATAGAATTTCGCTATATGTCTATTTGCATAAAGCAAACACACTTGTTACGTGAATCAATTTCTCATACAAAAAACTTGTCTCAGAGGAATGTATTTACTTTCGTACATCATTAAACTGCAACTAAATTCAATTTCTTTGAATCTACTATGACAAAATATGCTTATGTTTCAATAGAGGACGTTAGGTACCTTAAGGACATCTACATGTTTTAGCGTGATGGCGACATATGTGGAGCTAATTTGCAAGAATTATTGACTTAAACTAGTTTGCGGATTAAAATGGAGTAGAACTTATTGCATAATACTACCACACTGACCAAATGTTGTGATACAGTGTACCCCTCCAAGTGCCGACCACTGGTTTATCCATCATGAATATTACGTAACACAGCGATTTTTTACCACATTCATATTTTTTTCAAAACTTTTCTTGGATTAACACGGTAGGGTATGTTCTTATCAAAAATGACGAAATCTGCTTCTTTGAACGGACTACGTAATAATATGCGCTGATATAATGCTTGATTTTATAATTTCGGAACAGTCCATTTTTTGTGGTATTTTTGAACATTTTTTATGAACACGTTTTATGAAAAACCAGTGACCGGAATTTCTAGATACTTTGGAATAATATTAGGGGTTAACTCATGCACAAACTCCAATAATTAGTTTGTCATCCAACAGCAGTAGACTGGCTGGGAGAACAAATGTTTGAAAATGTATACGTGATTTTATAATTTTGGAACACACCTTAACAATGTGCGATAACTACTGTTTCCTTCTGGTTTTAGAGCAAACGTGTATGAAGAACTTCTTAAGAATTATCATCTACCTATTTTGCGTATTTTTTCTTGTACATGTTCATATTTTACACTGCGTTTTGCTCTATTTTTTTAACTTGAGTTGTTTATCGGTCGTTCATACAATGAGCAACCAGATTTATAAAAAAAACTTTACACTTGTTAAACATCCTTTAATTTCTACTCATTGTCTCCAGTTATGCGAGAGAATAACATGGCAGTAAATATGCAAATAAATCTGACCCAAACATTTGTGCGACAAAATTCTACAACCCTTTTCTTTGTACTTGTATAAAGTCATAAAAGTCATAATCATAATTTGCAAGGTTTATTTTTAGCCAAATATTAACAACTCTTGGAAGATGGAGAAAATAATATACTGCGATTTCACCGTCAGTTTCCCGCATCTTGCAACATACCTTGGTTGTTGTTGTTGGGTTTGTAGTGTAAACAGTTGGAAAATCATTATGCAAAAATCCGGTGACAATACTATGGTTCCGCTTCTGATGTCTAGGTACTTTCCTAGACAACAGGAACCCACTGCTTTACTGATGCAAACGCTGGTGATGTAAGCGATTGTGGAACTTCCCCTTTCCCCATTTTCGTTTCCTTTCTAAAAAAGCTTGCATCCGTAGGCTCGCATATTATATGATGACACATTCCCCAGTCTCTACTACCTTGCCCAGCAAGCTGATATAAATGCAAACATTCGTCAAAAAGGAAATCGGGCAAAATGTCTTTATTGTTTCTTTCATGTTTCGCTAAAATTATTTTATTAGCTGTTTGTGTGGTCTGCGTATGAGGTTTGTTTTCCGTTTTCCCCTTCCTTCAAAGATTGTTGACACCACTGCTCCTGCAAAAAGTCAATGCGTTTAGGTTTTGTTCTCGCGAATGTGTTCTTGGTTTCAACAATGTACCCTACTAGACACTACAGCAACAGTAATGGTAGTGTGTTATATATCACTTCCAGTACTACATAATTATCGTTATTTTCTTATTATTACGATATCCATTATCGTCATAACTTTGACATAAAAACAAGTAAAGGGAAAAGCCATGACAGTATTTTATTCTCGTCTCCATCATCATTACAAAAGTGTATCATTTTGCCCTTTCTCGCAAAAGCTTTCAAACTGCTAAGCCAACTTTTGATTTTGCTACTTTGCTTCGACATGGCGTTCAACGTTGCTCATGTCATCTTGCCAACCCAAATAAAGGATGTGTCCTAATTCCTAGCACTATATCCAACCGCAGTTTTTTAAATGTTCAGGCAGCTTTTTTACCAAAGTAGCACATCAATTTAAAGCTCAAAATCTGACGATTAAAATACAATTTTAGTTTTACGAAAAATTATATAACATAAGGTTTTCTATTTAAAGAACTAAATGAAGAAAAAAATCATTTTTTCCTGTAAAGTAAAAATTGTAAACCAAATTGACTTCAATGTGTAGTCACGTCCACAGTAGGGAATCGATTTTCGATCTTTAGTTTTTTATATATTAACCATATAGTTCTGAGCAGAATAGTATATCCGGCTCAATGCAAAGCACTCTGTAACTGTGGTTGTATTAGGTCAAACATGCAAAGAAAGAAACGACAATTACAGATTTATGATATGATTCGAATAACATTTGCTGGCAAAGCTCAGACCTGCGGTTGATGAATTTGTAAATTAGAATGAATTCTCTATTCATTGCACTAAAGACCATTTTTTAATCAATGGAAGGAAGAATTTTACACAATAATATTCCAAGGGCACGAAAAGTCATGTTCGAAATCAAAATGCGCAAATCCTACACACTAACATAACGTTTCAATGAAACCTGCGACGAGTACGGTTAGACACGTTTCTGAATCTACATTTTATGGTGATTATAATGCTAGGTTGTATTTTGAATTTGTTTTGTTTTTTTAGGGAAATAAATTTGAAAACAAAAGACAACTTGTTTGAATTCCAGGAAAAATCAGATTTTGGGTCACTAAGAAAATACCGCCATAATACCTATACACTACCTACTTGCGACCACATGTAATACTAATTTTAAAGCCCTTAAAATTTACTATCAGACTACAATAAACTCAAACCAATGCTTCCATGCCGTTGGATGATACAGCCTAACAAAATTAGTGCTAGGAATTAGGACACACCCTTTAGAGTAAAAATATACTCTCGAAATATATCTGAAATGAAAGTAGGTTTGTAGGTGCGCAAGCATGCATGCATGTTAACGATAAAACGCGTGTTATGGTGTTATTGCGGTCGTTGTTTAGTGGAGGGAGTTTGCCATTATTGTTGTTGTTGTTGATCATGCAAAGCTTGGCTGTTCTCCCATGTGGACACACTGTCAGCAAGACAAAATAGAAAAGATGAAAGGAGCTCCTTCGAGATCTCCAGATCTGCGATGCAGGTATCATGATGGGCATCCTGAAACAAAACCCATGTCGTGTGTGAGCTTTCCCTGCATCACATAACAAAAGGGTGTTGGAATTGCTATATGATGCTATTGTTTCTTCTCTCAAAACTGACAAAGTGTAAACATAACCGGCATCCTATAAATATCCAACTAATATGGGCATCTTTTGGGAGGAAGAGTCAGAAGTACATAATATAGCTGGAAGTAATTTTTTAGTGGGAGAAATATTAAAAGTGTCTGGTCTTCTCTGAAAATGATGATGACGATCATTGTGACGTTTTTCCTGATGGTTCTTGTATGTGAGCGTGTAGAGTGGTGCTCTCCCTTGACACCCATTTGTACAAGACATGGTGGATCACAATATTGGTGACAAATAATAATAACAAATGATAATCATGTTGTCACGCAACGCCGCAGGATGACACGGGGAAGAAGTACCGGTCCAAGCTGAAAACGCTTTATCTCAATCACTTAATATTCAAGTCTGCTCAAAAATGATAAGAATGTGGTACTTTTGTTGTTGCTGCTGCTGTAGTTCCATTTAGCATCATCACTGCATATTTCTATACCCTTGAACCTTTTAAAAAATCATGACAAAAACTTTTTTTCGAAGAATTGAAAATACGACGTAAACAACCTGAAAAGGATACACAAGCTTAAGAGACACGAGGATGAAAGGAAAAGGGCAATTTGTGTAATAATTTTCCAATGAGCTTGGCTTTCTAGTTTTCCCCCTTGTGTGGAATACGAGAACGAGATAACAAGATGAGTAGTGGAATAATTGCAGCCACACATGCATGGTAGACTCCAAATCGGGAAAAAATTGGTGTTTACGCGACTGCTTGTTACGGAGATATTTACGGGGAAAATAGATACATTGACAAGCAAGCAGAAACCTGGATTGCAGAGCGTGTGTCTGGGTGGCCTTGACTGTTTACAGGGAAGCAGGCAACTGGTACATAGACTAGTTTTGCACGGATTTTTTCCGGATTTTCTAATAATACATGGCAACTTGTTTTGCTTGGGTTGAGTATAGGTTCACTTGCAATCAATCAGTGCGAGTCATTTGGGAGCTTTTTTAGAGGGGGAAACTAGGAAGGGAAAATCTTGCATTTTGCTGTGTGGCTCGTTGAGGACGACGACGATGAAACAGATAATTTGTTGTTACAATCGGAGTAAGTTTATATGCATCGATTTTGTGGCATGATGTAGTCTACGTATTATGTATCCATCTGGCTTACTAAGGGGTGCTCCAGGGAAAGTTTATGTTTAATATTATCTGAACATCATTGTTTGTCTGTACACCAAAATGGGCCGGTGCGGGGGCCATAACTGGAGTGAAAGTTGGTGCAAGCAATTTGATGCAGGAGCTGGGTTTTGAAGTGCGCTTCTTTTATACGCTGTTATACGAGAAAATTGTAAATGCATAATACCTAATCACTACATACCCGTTGGCAATTATACGACAGTATACTGACTACTGACATACACTCAAATTACGACGACATGCATTTTCTACTCTAGTTGAACTTTTAATCGGTTAAACGAAACCAACCGCTACTTTCAACTACTGCTCTGCCGCTGTTGCCTGTAGTATTGCAATGTCTACAATTTGCTCATTCATTACAAAAGTCACCTGGGGTATGGTTTTGATTGGAAAAATAGACTAGTTCAAGCACACCAAAATATTGATCTCTTCCGTACAGCAAGTTGCAAAATAAAATGCTTGACTTTTTCCACAAATATAAGTATATGGAAGGCCGAAAATAGGTTCATGTTTCACGTAATCTGTTAGTATATTAATTACATAACATGCAATCGCTATTTTTATTGCAAACGCTTGATGTTCATTACAGAAAATTATCATAAAACAAAACTTGGTGATGCTTACTCATTTTAATGATTACACCTTATGAAGTTACACCCTTTTGAAGTTCCTTTTTGCTCTTTGTGAGGCAAACTGAGAGTAATTTCACTTTTACAATTTTTCCTTCTTTCTGCTGATCTTCCGGAAGTGTCAGGAAGGAATTAGTGAAATGATTACATGCGCATGTCGTTCAAGGACTGCTTACACGTTAATTAATTAGTTTAACATTTGACATTTCCTGTATAATATGCCTTGTATGAACATTTTTTAAAGGTAGGTTACTAGTTATTACAAAATAATTTTGCCTCATGCAAACAAATAACTACATCTTCTAACCCAAAGTTTTACTATGTTTGTATAATTTGAAGACAGTGTACTATATTATTGCAAAAAGTTTTCGTAGTGAAACCTGTCTCACTCCCTTCCTTTGAATGAAGTGCTGTATTAAATACACTCATTTTGAAATAGACAGTAATGATCTACTTGAGAGAGAAAAACACGGCTTTCACCACTTTTCCTCCTTCTCATTTGCACTGTCACTTATTGCTTGTTTTTTAAACTGCCATTCGTTTGATCATTCTCAAGTGATGATGATATATCCCTATGATAACATTTTTATTGTGGCTTGAAACATCGCATTCCCAACTTTTTTTCCTTCTTTTCTCGACTACTCACCCAGTCAGTCAATGACTTCATGATGATCATCGCTATCACCATAATAATCATCATTGCCATCTTACAAAGTTTTATACTCTCTATTTTCCTGTCCCCATGCGCCACTTTTCATAGTGCTGGAGCAGTAATATAGTACAAGCTCCAAAGAAAGTTGGCATCATATTATCATGATATCACGTTGGGTGATTTTGGTTACCCATGAAAGCTCAAAGGTATGCTTCATCTCACACAACGACAACAACTTGTCTTGTTTGTAATAACATTACACTATTTCCTTCCTTCCTTCCGTCTGCCTCTCCGGGGAAAAATATAACGCGGCTTACTGCTGTTTTCCAAGTTTTTAAAAGATAGTCTTTCAAAATACAAGTCATTTTGTAACGTGATTTTGCAGTTTTCAGCCGCATGCTACTTGCTAGTTAGTTTTCCTTTGCAGAGTTGCTTCCGCCTTTCCTTGTTGCTCTCGTCGCATGAATGTTATGTGACCTTATTTACTATTTTTCCTACTTTACCTTAAAAAATAAAAATACTTCCTTTCACCCTTTTTCGTGGCCGCTCTTCTTGTTGCTCATGCTACTTATTTCTTCCAGAAAAATGTAAGTACCTATACTCTGTTTTCTTTTCTATCCGTGTTTTTCTTCCTGTTTACTTTGAGGAAAAAGTAAGTTTTTTCTTCTTCAAAGAATCAAATAAACAACTATGACCTCGTGTTCCTTTATGTACGCAGTTGTTGCGTTGTTATGTAATCCGATGTAGCATTTCTTGTTCAATCCTTGTTTCTTGTTGCAACATTGGTGTCTGTTACATACTCTGCACTACCTGATGATTTGGGATTTATTGTGATCAACAAAAGCTTCACGAAATGATAGAATAAAAACGTGTTAGCAATATTTTATGCAAAACTCTCGCACCAAAGCATAACACTAAGACATGCTTTTTCTGCATGCATCTCCTCTGCATTGTTTTAAAGTACTGCAGGCTGACTTTGGAAAATACCGATTTTCAAAACAAAAGAAATTATATAGAGATGTTTTCTGTTGTCGAACGAATATGTCTTCTGGCTTTCTCCAGGCCTTTGCATGAACTTGTCATTCTTAAGATCTATGAGCACTATCAACATGACTCGAGAGCAACGTTCACTCAGCCTTAGGTTTAGTTTACATAAGATTGTGTCCGCGTGGACCATCATCGACTGGTAACAATAATACCACATTTTTATCTACTCTCCCTGTAGCGTCGACCTTATACACTTTATATTTTAAACTTGCTGCCAAAAGACCAGCATCTATCTAGTGTCTATACATAGTCGTAGGTCGTAGCAAACCCATAAAAATAGTGTAAAGTGAATAGTACTTGACATTCTACACAACAACCGCTGTTGATGCTATTGACTATCGTCAGCTAAGCATTTTATTCACTCGTAGACAAAACCTATAAACCCTGCGTCCTTAGACAAAACATGTTGAAAAACGACTTCAAGGCAACAAAAATATCGAAGCCAGTAAGTAGCAGTAGCAGTTTTATCAAATGATAGTTGCGTCTAGAGACACGCAGATTGCATAGCTTTACTACGCTGTGCAACTAAAACCACCGTTTAAACGAAGATGTGCGGAGTGAATTAGGTTTTATGAGGATTACCACAACATTTTTATGCCATACAAGAGCTTTTCTCATTTGTTCTTGCTACTTTTTCAAACCTTACTCTTAAAAAGAAGCATGCTGATGAAATTGACGAGGCTTCTTAGCCTTTCTTGTGGTACTACTGCTGACAATGGGGCATACTGAGAATGTAATATATCAAAAGTATTATGGTTATTGGTCCTATAACCATTATCATTCTCCTAAAGCATAGCTAATACCAGGTGCAAACTTGAGTCTTTTATCAAGGAAATCAAAACCATTCCAAGCTCTTTTTATGGTACCATGTTTTGATGAGAAGTAGTAGTATGATACAGATTATAAGTTATTACTATTATTGCGGAAATTGCTGTCTACAACAAAATATTCCCCCACACACACTCCTTCTCATACTTTGTATATTATTATATTGCTCACTTATAGAAAATTTGAACAGTGTGTATCATATATTAATATAGGTATTACATGCGTTGAACAGCAGCAAACCTAAAAATAAACCATTTGGAAACATTTATTTTTGGAAGAGTAGAGCATCTAAATACTAAATACACTAAGTAACTACCTAGGTATTTGTATTTGGCAACAAGTATATTTTCATGTCACTACTACCTCTGGATAGAACGATAATAAAATAAATAATACTGTTCCGGTTGTTGTGGTTTGTTTGTTTTCACGGGCTAGTGATGAAAAGGCGACGCTTGTGCGGTGTCAGTAAACAACATAACTTTTATATGCATAATGTTGGCCAACTATATATGCCCAGTGTTTTCCAGCACCATAAAACATTCCATTTTTGGGGTAACGTGAAGCTGTGTTACTTTAATGGTTTTGGAAATAGCAGGAATCTTTAATGTCAGAGGAGGTAACAGGAAGGTGGTATATGCGTAACCGTTGTGTGAGCAAACGAAGAAAATGCCAATAAATAAAGCAGGCACATGCCTACATGTAGCGAAGTGGCGAAAGCATGTATGCGACAAATCAAAATGAACACCTCAGCAGACAAAAATTTGATTAATCCTGCGCTAAACAAATCAGATTGAATGGAACTGTCAAATGCCAACAGAAAAATTTGACTATTTCTGCGTTAAACGAATTAGATTGAATGGAACAGTCATATGCCAGGAAAATTTTATTTGTTCTACGTTAAACAAGTCAGATTGGATAGAACAGTCTAATGCCAACAGAAAAATTTGACTATTTCTGCGTAAAACCATTCAGATTGAATTGAACAATCAAATGCCAGATTTTTTTATATTTTGCTGTGACAAAATCAGATTGAATAGAACAGTCTAATGCCAACAGAAAAATTTGACTATTTCTGCGTAAAACCATTCAGATTGAATTGAACAATCAAATGCCAGATTTTTAAAATATTTTTTCTGTGTTAACCAAATCATATTGGATAGAACAGTGTAATGCCAACAGAAAAATTTGACTATTTCTGCGTAAAACCATTCAGATTGAATTGAACAATCAAATGCCAGATTTTTTATATTTTTTCTGCGTTAACCAAATCAGATTGAATAGAACAGTCTAATGCCAACAGAAAAATTGTCTCTCGTTGAACAATTTACAATGAGTGAACCAGCCTTCTACCAGCAAAAAAGAACAAAAGTTGTTATAACTTTTGAAACAGTTGACCTTTTGACCTGAAATTTTGCAGGGAGCTAGCCCATACCATAAGGCACCTTTGTGCCAAGTTTCGTAAAAAATCGATTATAGCGTTAAAGAGATATCGTGCGAACGACGTTGACGACAAGACGGACAGACAGACGGGGTCAGATTAATAAGTAGCTTGCGCTACTTAATAAATAGTGCAGATAAGTACACGTGTATTAGAGTCACTTGTCGCCCCAAGTTGAACCATATAGGTAGATGATATGATTGATAGAAGTATATATTATGGAATGACGTTCGTTACAGACTGCGAACACGTGCAATCTTAAAAAATGTTCATTTTGTATTGAATATCTTTCGAATAATGTCTCAAAGCAAGTTCAGAGTAATTTTTAAACCTAAATTCAGCACACTTAAATCTCAAACTGAAGTTTACTCTCATACGCTGACACGGCTCATGTTGGCCTCATATTTGTCTACCACTCCAACGCTCCCTGTACTTCAATACACAAATTGGACATTTTATACCTGTTCACTCGACAATGACCACTTTTTGTCATCGCCACCATATGTGACAGGATATTAACATTCAAGTGCACCGTCCTTTTTTCTTGATCGTCTCATGGAGAGTACGACAAATATTCACGGTTTGTTCTACAATCCTGAGCTACCGTTTTGAAGTTACCAAAATAGACAGATGAAAAAGTGTCATCATATTTTGTTCAAGTGGAGTACGTAAATAAGTAAATAGTCGGTCAATAGATTCACTTGAGCATTTAACGACAGTTCTCTAGAAGAACATTAGTCATAGCCATACCCGGATTTTTAAGACGTGTAGACTAGTTACGCGTGGTTTTGCCAATGACGAAAGTAGATACCAACTTGCAATCAGACAGACTGGCAATGCGGTAGCAATAGTGTGTCATTGGAGAAACCCAACCTTTTTACATGACCATATGGAATTTAGTTATTGCTTTTTTTATCATCATTAAGTCATTATCATTATTGACTTTTTATCAGGGTTGGAAATCTACGTGTTTAATCTATTGTTTTTCTACATTGACATTTATTTTAGCAAGCCGCATTGATCTTTGCTAAGTGGAATGTCATGTACCGATATAGAAAGTCAAGCAACACGATACATCGAGCCCCTCGAGCTCTTTAAATTGATCATTATAAGTCATCATACAATATTAAATATTATCGATTATGACAATTTTTTGTTTAAGATTGCAACTGGCAATATAATCGCATTATGACATAATCATCGTTCTAGTCGGGTGATTAATGACAAAACTGTGACAAGTGGTGATCGATTTAGCCAATAGTATTAATTATAAGACCACTTGCATACCTAACCACGATAAATAAATGACAGATAATGGCAATGCACGGGGCTCGATCACGTTTTCTCACGCACATGAAAATAGTCATAAATTAGAGTGTAAACAGATAAAGGAGGATTCAATAAATGGAATGTGTGTCGTGCTGAATAGCAATGAAAAGTTTAAAATTTGAATAAAAGTGCAGTTGTTGTTCCCGCAAGAGTGTTTACATTGTAGTGTACAGAGAATATTTATGAAGAGGCAAAATGAGTAGCCAGTTGATTTGGAATGAAAACAATAACAATTATAACTACAATAACAACAATTATCACAACAATGACGGGAAACCCGAGAGGAAAATTATAAAACTGCAAAACTTTCATACGGGAGTGGAGAGCACGGACAGGCTAAACGCACAAGTGAATCAGGTAGTCAATAAAGAACGCGAAACATAAATTTTTAACGAATTGTGCATCTTTCTGCTAGTAAGCTCTTTAAAAACAAGCAGTGACTTTCATTTCGCTACTGGCTAAAAATATGCCTGGTACTACCCGGCGTCCGCATTATGTTATGCTGTTGTTGCTTAATGTAAATTGGTAGATATTTAATTTCTAATTCCAATTCCGGAGAAATCTTGCAGAGTATTCTCATGCAGATTTATTACTTCCAACGATGTATATTTTGTAGTTGAAAGCGACGTATGGTCATTTGCGTGGGTGGTTGCCACTTTTTGTAATCGTACTATTGCTTCTATTCTATTTTTATTTCACTTGGTTTCCCACCTAATGGAGTGGCAATACCCATAAAATGTCAAGTTGAAGTACAAACAAACGATATCAATGGTGTAGGCTGTGAGTTTTAGTGTTTATATGCATGCACGTCTGTACTAGCTAAACTGCTAAAACATTGAACTTATTTTTACTTTGTTTCTTTCAATCCAATAATCATAACCCATATCTTACCGGTTAGCAGTGCACTAGTAATAGAATGGAGAGCTCGTTTTGGTTGTTCCTGTGCTGCAACCCCGAGAAAACAAGATAGTAAAACGGGGAATGAGAAAAGTGCGAGCGTGTGTGGGGAAACAAGATTCGATACAAGAAAAGTAGGAGCGGATAGCAAGTGAAAATATTACATGTCTCTCTCTAGTACATGCCTGCAGTTCCAACAAGAGTGGTAGCTGGTAGTAGATCACTTGTATAAATTATATCTGTCACAAGGGAGGAAAGTGGAATGTTCTACACACGCATTGATTGGATTGCTCTCAAAATTGAAGTGCCCTTTTCACGCAAATAAATATTCAGACAAGGAGAGGAGACAAAATTTCCGTAGGGAAAGGCTGCAACTGCGAGATTTTCACGTGCTATTTCTATAAAACGGCACTTGTCTCAATATTTTGTCGATTTAGTCATTTTCTTGGACCTGAATCTGTTATCCGTACATGGGCACACAATAACCCATAAAAAGGAAAATGAATGAGCTAAATGGGCAGATTGTTTTTGTGGAAAAACAGATGAATGGCGCTACCTGCATAATATTATGTATATTTTGGATGAGAAAGAAGTATGCGTGGGTGAGCTTAAATCTCCAAGTTTTTAAAAAGCAGTTGGGCGGACAGAACGCAAAAGGGTGGCTTTGTGAGTAGAAAGTGTTTAAATCTTTTTAAGCAAAATATATCGGCAATGTAAGGAGAATAGGTAGGCTGAATAGGGGCACTGGAACTGGTCTTGGTAATTTATATAAATGGTTATAAAAGATTTCCAAGAAGTTCATTATTCCATAAAACGGTACAACACAGGATTTCTTTTTGCTGTTCTATAAGCTGCGTGTTCTAAAATCACAAGGCATACATGATTTGTTTAAAAATAGAAAAACATAATGTGTACATTAGTATTATTTCTTGCTAAATAGTAATAGATGAATAAATACATAAACCTCCTGAGATTCTTCTTGGAGTTTTATTTTCAAAATATTCAATTAATTGTTTACAAGACAGAAACTGCTGTGGGCAATATGAGAATACAGTGATCAGAGAAAGAAATCAAGCAAAGAATATATAGATCCGTTACAAATCCTGGAGCATTCTTTAAAAAGTCTTGCTGCACTAATTCGAGGTAGAACAGCACAAATTCTACATTTTGGTACATTGAACAAATGAAAAAGCTCGGTTCACGCCACGCCACCCGCTAATAACAATCAAGGTAGAATATAAGAATAGAACAAAGCATTTCCTTTCATTCTACTCTTTCACGGTTCTGTGTGGTCACTCAACACACACAATACTTTCTGACCACATGCCACAGCACCCACCATTATTTCATTTTTTTTGTTTCTTTGGAAAATGAATGACGGATGAAAAGACAGAGTTTGGCAGAAATAAGTTATTATGGGTTTCTCATTAGCAAAAAGCCTAATGGTGGTTATGTGGATGTAGCCACTAAAGCTAGCAAAAGAACATCTTTCATTTTTCGTCCGGTTTCAGTAGACTGCTCGGTAGAAATCAGCAGAGGTTATGAAGCTCAGTCCTGTGGCGGTAGTCTGGTTTTTATTGTGTGTACACAACGTGTCTCTTTTTCTTGTCTTATCTGAAAATCGTAATGTAGTACTTTACAACTTCGGTGCCGGCATTATCCCCCAGGTAAATACACACCTAGTAGTCTGGCCTGGTATCCTAAAGATCATAATGAAAACAATACGAGTGGACATGGCTAGATAACCACAAAAAAACCTTGGCTTAAGCTCGAGGCTTTGGTGCTTATATCACCCACGACTATAATAAGAAAGATCTGATGCGAGTATAGACATAGACATTGTAAGCTGTCTGTAGAAAGTCATCAGAAAACAAGAAGATTAACGGAGAGGAATACAACGACATACAAAACGGAGTATGATTATGAACACAGTCTTGTTTACGCAACCTATAACTACTAAAACATTGCAGATGATTCAATAGTGAATATCGACCATGTTTCCACATTACATAATAAAATTTGCATGGAACTAGTTTTATCTTTATATCACGTTTAGTTCGCTTGTCATTAAAACAGAAACGATGATTGTGAATAATGAGGATGACGCGATAAAAAAGCAAATCTACTTTTCATTCAAAGTGATAAGTATACTATGAAGTTAGCTAACTTACCACCACCACCTACACACAAGCTTAATGAAAATGGGCAGGGAAAAAGTGCCTCAATGAACCTACCTTGTGGTTTTACCGCCAACAAAATCAATATTTACTTACGACACTAGAAAATACTGATATATAGAAATCTACAAACTAAAGTAAAATTAGACCACAGGTATATTCACTGTAAAGTGCACCGATTACAATGATAGCTTGTCTTGGTGGTTTGCCATTTTGATCTTTTCTTTGTGCTTAAATTTAATGTCTGTATATTTATACAATCAACAATCAAAATGCGTAGTATTTGCATGACTTTTGTTATCAAATAATCATAAAGGCTGGTTTTCACTATGTTCTCGATAATATCCGCTAAATCTATTGCTGTTTTTGAAACTTTCAATTCATCATCATTTTGGTTACTTCAAGTTGTGTTGTTACTCACAATGGCTAAATGCACTTCCAAGGAACAGGACTGACTAAAGAAAGTAGAATTCATTTCCGGTGGTACATGTTCTTTAGTGGTTTTTTAGAATCAATGAAAGTTTAAATATAAACCGTATAACTCGACTTAGAATATTGCAAAAAATGGGTCGTAAGACGTAAGTCGTAAGCGTTTGCATTCTTCGTTATTTTTGCCCGTTTTATTTGCAAATCATGGACACATAATACGTTATTTTCCAATATTAAATACACATAAAAGGAGTACAGGTATGTCACTACTTAATGCACTTTATTGAAATGGAATGATCGTTGTCATTGTTTGTTTGTCTCTGAAAACGGTTGAGAAGGATGAGTAAAACTTACTAATATACTGTCAAATGTACAAGTTTGTCTTCTAAAAAGTCCATAATTTGATGATTAGTGACCATGATTTTAAATAACAAAAAACTGAATGTTCGTCCTTAGTCGTGCATACGTATTCCAAGAACGTTTGACTCAATGGGCATAGAGTAATGTTGCATATTTTTCACCTAAGTATCTCCGATTTTTCATGTAACATGCCTACTTGACAGGGATATGTTCCGAATGTTCCTACATTCTTATTTAAAAGCATTTTTCTGCATGGATCAAGCGTTTACATATTTCTCATACTGTTCAATTGAGGTCAATGTACCTATTTGATTCACTTTGGCGTGTTCTAGTAGTAGCATGGAACAGGGGTGATTCGATGTGAATATGGCTTTGCAAAGATGATCTTCTTTCTTATAACAGAAAAGAAAATGAACATCTCACATTTTTGTTTTAGTGATGAATAGATTTCACGTTTTTTTGCATGTGCACCAGATTCGGTTTAACCAGATTGACTAAGCTATTCCAAGTTATATCATACAATTAACAGTTAGATCAATTATATTGTGAAATTGATGTTGCCTATCTTTATGATGATATTTAAACATATTCGGCAAGCAACTTCATTTGATGTGCATGCTTTTCCCCAATTTATTAAACAGTTTCATTGATCTGATGGGTATATCTTCATTTGGGAGTATGCTGCTTAGCCCTAATACATATTACATAATGTTATGTAATCTAGCTACTTGCATGTCAACCTGAAATAATGAAGGGAAAGTCGACGAACTAAGCTTACTTCATTAGCTAGTGTTGGGATTATTGCGTAAAATACGAATGCTTTGATTGCATGCACTTTTTTCCGACCCTAATAATCACATTCAGAATGTCAAACGTTATTCCTTCTTTTGCAAGTGTAATTTCGTAGTTATTCAAGTCTTGGCTAGTAAATGATACTCATAAAAAATTAGTGAAATGTGATAATGATAGTGGTGGTCTAACAAAATATCAGTTTTTCATTCAGAATCTATACTCGATTTGTCCACAGGGCATTATGAGAACTACATGTGCATCAAAGATTAATAAAAATCGCTTTTTATACTCACTGCACACAGAATAAACGGTTAAAACTCGTTCGTAGCTGTTGCTAGGCATATAAAAAGTAACTCTTTATTTTCTCTGAGAAACCCAAACCACCATGACTATACTTACAACTGAAAAGGTTATTCGGCTAATTACACCTCTTGAAAATCAAAATGAAAAACTGCTTTCGGCCATTATTCCCTATGGTCTATGTAAATGAATGTATTCATTAATATATTCGAAGATGATTGCTGAGATATTAAATGTGGATTTGTAATATAAAACTTAGTTGAGACTGAACGGACTGAGTTGGTCATAATTAAGGAATTATTAAAATCACCCTTTAGGTAAATGAACCTTTCTTTATTGAAAGCATAAACAAATGAACAATTAATTACTCAACTCATCCTACAGATTTTTACGTTTTAAATTGGATAGAAAACATGGCAGAAAGGTTTAGCAAAAAGGACTTGACTTGTTGTTGGTACACTTTTGTCCATATTATTTCCATTAAATTAACTAGAATGATCAATGGAGTGAATGACTGTATGAACTGGCTCAATTGGCTGTCAAGTCAACTAACTGTTAACAGAAAATGGCATGAAAATGGAGAAGGAGAGGATGATGTATAATGATGGGCATAATATGTGCAACATAGAGGAGTGGTGGTGGTGGTTGTAGGGTTGAGGGCTCGAAACACCAGTTGAACCAAAGTGACCACAACACTCTGACGGTGACATGAAAAGAATCTTTAAGAATTTCCTGGAGCATGGAACAACAGAAGGAAAACATAAAACTAGAATGCTACTACTTACCACACTTGTCGGCTGTCACATATGTGTACTCATCCTACTACTATAACTACAATATACGAGAATAAATAGGTTTCATAGCATATTGTTCCCTTTGCTGGTCACCCGTAATTGATGTGTTAAAAGACACAAAAGTGTATCCATGTTTTTCTTCCTCACTTGTTACTTCTTGGTGATGAGAAACAAGATGAGGACGACATCGTAGCTAACGAGATTAGAGAAAAACAATTCTAGTACTGAAGCGTCGTCGTCGTGATTTCCAGAGAGATTTCCTTTTTGTCTTTTTATACTTTCATACTTACGGTCTCATTCAATTCTAACTTTTCAAGTTAGATCATCAGGCGTCAGGTTTCGTGTCACTGGCGTACAATAATCATCATTATCACCACTGCATTGCACCAGTATTGCAACATGCTTTAGACGTTTACTGATAACAAGAAGCACTAAAATTAGGTAAAACAGGTTTTTTGATTAATCTGAGTAAGGATACAAAAGCTACTTGCATTTCATAGAGAAAAATTTATCCTACCTATTTCTCCATGACCTGTTTCCAATCGGTCATCCACTTTCCATCAGTAATGCATGCGTGGGCTGAAATTTGCTGCAAAATCGTTTTCTTGCTTCCTTCAGTGCAGTGCAGTGATCATGCCAAAAAGTGGCAGTGATGACGTGAACCATTTTTACATGTGTTCTAGCAGCAGATCCTTTCCAACACCTCCTACATCTTCAACTGATCAGTTTAGACTCAATGCATTTATTTCCCCCTGAAACATGTATGCTTTCGTTTTTCCATTCCTCCCCTTGACAGTGCACGTACCGACCAAAAGGCTTAAATCCGAACATAGATTTTCCTTTTTGATAGGAGGATGAAAATCCGTTTGGTAAGGACGTGCAACCTTGGGAAAGATGTGTCTGTTTTCTGTTTGCTTGTGAGAAAATCAGTATCATTACTTGTTCTCGGCCTACTCCTCTATCCTCGTGGCCAATCAATCATGACACTAAGAATGCTCCTTGTTCTTTGAAGATCAATTCCTCCTTTTTTGTTCTTTTCTCTTCTTCTCCGTCTCGGGCTGGACGTTGGGAAAAATAGGCTGTGGAAACAAAACTTTTCTGTTCAGACTTTTCTTTATAGCTTGGTGTCAATGATAAAGTGGCTGGTGTAATTCGTGCAAATCTCCCTAAAAATACCAGAGGGATGTTGATAGTCGAGGGGAAAAGTACAAGGTGGTGTAGCCTCTTGTTTTTTTGTAATGTTTACGTACTATTAATAGCGTTGTATTTAACAGAAAGTTGTTTTTATCACTCCATCTCGATTTAATATGTAATGATAAAGGGAGAAAAGGGAGTAGGATGTAGGCGGAGGACTTTGGTGTAGTCAAACTTGCATTTGTTTTGGAAACGGAAAAGTTGGCCAAGTGCCTCGAATGGAGAGTGGAGCAGCAACCAAGCAAAACGAGGTTGTAGATAGCTAAATAAATCTTTTTGTTTTCACCGGTCAAGTAATTGTAATGGGCCGGTCAAGATCGCTAGATCTATTTTGAGCCTAACATACTAATTAATGTAAAAGTTACGAGTTTGCGAAAACAACAACGTTTTGATTTTTCCAACATACAAAATATGACTGCAAAATTCCCACATGTCAAGTAACTTGATTGAATCAGTTAACAATTCACAATTACACATTTTCGATGTCCGATGTACTCATTGTATAATTATTTGTTCCTTTTATGCAAAATTTATTGTAAGGAAATGCTGCTCTCTTCTAAGCAGATATTGACATTGGTGTTTATCTAGGCAAAGGCGCCAGACGTTGTTGCAGCAATAAACAGGTCTTTCACCCTAAAGCTACCTTTTATCTATGTACATACCAATTACCCGTGCAACGATTCAATCAAATCCTTGTTAAATTGCAGCAGTTCTGCGAAGGAGCAAGAAAAGCTGTTCGCAAAATGAAACAGTGGGGGGTAGTCTGGTGTCTGACAGCAAGTCAATTTGCTAGTGAGGGTTTGTGAAAATGCACTAGTCAACGAAAGTTTCCATTGGCTTTATCCAAAATAAAAAATATCATTTACTGTTACTGGTTGTCTTTATCAAGCATTTTCCCACGAGAAGACCACAAGTTCAGAAGCCAGAAGGCTGCACTACATATGTCAAACGTTTATTTGGTGACTGTAGTAGCCAACAAGTAATTCACCATTTGAAGGAGAACAATATCACAGAACCGAAAGAAGGTCATGGTCTGACAATAGAAAAAGTGGCCACTGTATATGCGTAGGTCACGGAGTCCCGTAATAAACACCCGTTTGTCTCTACCGTACTGACGAAGAAATAGGATTTTAGAATCTCTGGAATTTTTCCATATTTGACCTGAAATTCCGAGTATGTAGTACATGGCTGTACAAAGGAGCACACAGCCTACTAGTAAATTGAGTAAAACTCCAACAGGAAGAACGAAAAAGTTACGGATGAGAGAGGCCGGCATTAAAACAAGGAGAATCATTGCACCGCTGATGAAAACGGGGATGATAAAACTGGCCATGCAGTAGTTTGCTACACGATTAAGAACAAGCTGCTGTTTGTACAGAATGTAGGCTTGGGAAAAAGAAAGACCCATGCGAACTCGTTGGCTAAATTGTCAAAATTTTACACTTTTATGAATGATAATTAATGTTAGATGCAAGTTGAAATAAGCTTCTTACCATAACAAAGTAAGCCAAATGGTTGTTAATGCCATAAAGCTAATAGTAATGGCAAGCACATAAATGGAGCCAAAAATTGCAAAGTAGGAATAAATCAAGTCATTTATAGCATAAACAATGGCAAATGGTAGGGAATCGTATATTTCCCAGTCCAAATATTTTGCCGGCCAATACCGTAAACTATGTCTACTGTCCAGGTGGAGAATAAGGGGCATCACGGGTTGAACATGCACAAACACTGTGATGATCCGCGACAACATTGCAATTTTCTTTTCCGTTCTTTCCGTTGAGTGCAAACTGTTGGGAAGAAATCCCCTGTAAACTCCCTGCCACTTTCGACGCATTTCAAACAGACCGTTAAGAAACTGAACCAGCTCACGCATACTAAACGCGGGCGCAAGTTGAATCACCCAGGCAATAAATCGGGAGCTTGTATGAATGAAAAAGTCCAGAAACTCTTTCTCCGTACAAGCTTCCAGACTCACCTCTCTTGAGACGTGGGTCAAATAGCACAAGTCGAGTCCATAGAAAAACAGCACTAAATACCAAATCAAAAGTCGATGCCAAGAGCAAACTTTAATTTCACGAGAGACAGAATTATACTGAAAAGGAAAAATAAAGAGAGTATGACCAGTTTTGAGAATACGGTGAAGACAATTTTGCCAGCATTCGAGATAGTGATTTAGAGCAACTTTCGAAGGACGAAGCTCTCGTTGCACAAATAGCTTTTCCTCAGAATTTTGCAAAAGATCCGGAATCAGGCTTAGACGACGGTGAGTTTTAAGCATTTTGTTTTAAGTGGGGCTTCCATTTAGGAAATGGAAACGGATGTTAAATGAAGCACTGGCATAACAACTGGGAAAACTTGACTTAGATTGTTTGAGACCGTGTTGTAACGAATAAAAAAAACTGCTGCTTCTGTTCTTGTGCATTTCTCAATTCACAATGCAATTTAAATTTTCTATATACATTACATACCTACTTTGGAACTAGAACTTTAATTTAAAACTGCTATCTTTTTTTCTTGTAGTATTAATAGAGTCATAGAAATTGACTTCATTTATTATTCACCAAGTCCAAGAAAGCATTTTGTCAGTCTGTCAATATGTTTGATTATGTATGTGTAGACAACATTACAAATAAATGTTTCAAACTACCACTTTCTTACAAGTTATTTGCATGTTTTTAAAAGTCAAATATTAGCATTTGTCTCAAACTGTGTATTTGTACTCCAATTGTTTTTAGCTAAAGAAGGAAAAATTGAAGAGCTAAATAAAATTTACTTTTCACATGGTAATATTACAATGTACGTATGCTTATAGTCGATATTTTAAAAATGTTGGAAAGCTGTGTGCGCTGAAATGTCTAAATATTCTACACAAAAATTGACAAAGCTTTACCACTGGCTTTACTGTTGCTGTATATGTATTGAAAAAGTTAACCTATTGATTTTTCATTTACCTATTTCCGTGACGAGAGAGGTGTCGACTTATATCTTAGACGCTGACATTTCCGCGTAAAATTCATATACAGGCGGATTGAGAGGAAGGATATGCTTCGACTTTTGAAAAAGTTTTTTACTTTTACTTGCGGTGATGTACCGATGAGATGTTGATGATGCTAATGGACTATTCCTTCACTTTGATCTCTTCTATCGCCTTGAAAACATGGGCTTTTAATATGTTGACTGGTAGTTGGCAAGTCAGGGGAATTTCTATATAACTGCTTATATGTTTAGCCCAACTTTCCAGGGGATTTCTTCTTCTGAAAACATGAACCCGTTTACCTGACTTGTGTATCTACCCTGTTGTGCATTTCAAGTGCTCAGATGGATGGATGAATGAACCGTTACCCAACGGTCGACCTTCTGTGGAAAAAACACACTTACCAGTGAATGCGGTTGATATTGAAATGAAGTTATAACATCTTATAAAAAGTCAAGTAGCCGTGTCGTGTAGCTACTTCCGCACTCGGTATATATATGCTTCGTGGTAGCATTATTTTTTTATGTTCTCTTCTCGTAAGTAGTTTTCGTTCATTTTTAAACTTTTCCATCAGTGCAAGTGCGTGTGTACACGTTTATGCCATACTATATTTAAGTAAAATCGCTAGAAAAGCTACGAAAACTACCAAAGTTGGATATGATCATTAGCAACATCACCAGCAGATTTTACAATGAATATACTAGCGTTCATTGTTTTGAAGGCAAAGTCGTTTTGCTTTACATTGCGAATGTTTGCCGGTAAATGTATGCTCCAGCAATAATAATTTGGATTTAATCATTTAATTTTACTAAAGACTTTGGTTTTCGCAAATAATATTTTGAAAAACCTGTTACCATGCAGGTTACTAAGAATACTCTCCATTATATAGTTTGTAGCCCGCAGTAAATAAAACGCTTACAAACGTGAGTCAAACACGGTTGCTTTAATAGAAGTGCCTAATACTTATACCTAATTTTATAAAAGCTTTTTATGCTTTAGAGTTAACGTGTCCACAGGGCCATACATTTATTGTTGCATAATGTTGTATAACATTTGGTGCTTGGAAGTGAAAGTATTAGCATCTTTTGTTACCCCCATCCATAAGCACACCCACATTGTTTGGGACCACACTAACTCAAGTACAATGAAAAAGACAACAAAGGAACGAAATCTAATTTTAGGTTCCTTCCAACCAGAAAATGGACTCAATATAGTACCTCTGTTGTGTAACATTTAGAAACACAGGTCGGGATACCATTAGATATTCTCTATAATGTTTTTGCAAGGTTATTTTTATTTACTTCAAACTTGGATAGGGGCCCCTTTGTGTGGGTGGGTGACAAAAATCCAATGTCAATAAGCCACTGTCGCATTATTTTTTCATACGCACATTGATCAATCCAATAGTTCAAACACATAATTGATTTAGCATCCTCTTTTCAATTTACCATTTTATTATCCTATTTTCAATTTATTTTCATCTGCATCCCACCTATTTCTGTACCCAAAAAGAGGCTTGACGCCTACATTGTTTAACAGACTTTTTGTGTCCACGTCATCATCACTTTACACTAGGTACATCCAACAAGAATAATATTTGTAAAATGTACAAGTTATCCGGACAAAAGCCAAGTTTTCAATTTTTCCTTCCTCATCTTTAAGTAGGAGAAAGCAATTCAAGTAAAAAGTCAAGTACGGAAAAGGTGGATCTACAAGAGGAACATTGAAGCTGGATCTGTGTTTAGCTTATATTTATTTTTTCATCAGACTTGGAAAAGCTAACAAAAAGAAGACTCTCATACTGATGCCCTTTTTTGGAAGAAACTTTCATTTTCCCTGTTTCTCATCACTCTTGCCATGCATGTTGTATAGGATAAGGTATAGCGCACTTTACCTACCCTTTGCGGAGTAGAAAAGTGTCGGAGAGGAATATAGTGGCACTTTTTTAGTTGCCACTGTCACCACACCAAAAAGTACCTGTGGTCTACCTTTCCCCACTTTAACCTGGACCACAAATATAAGTATTTCTGTATGCATTTATATGTATTTATCCAAAAAATAACATTTTTGCACATGATGTTTTTGTTATGGCGCCATTGCAAAGTATATACAGGTATTATTGAAATACCGCAGTATACAAAACTGTCTGTCCCACATTTTCGTCAGCATTATCAGCAAAACTCTTTAGATTAGCTTGCCATTAATGTTCTCCCATATTGGTCCAAAAAATGATTAAAACCGGTAAAGGACACAGATAAGCACTTAACTATATAAAATTATGTCAATAAGGCTTGTATATTGAGGCTACTTTCATACTTCGTTTCTGTGGTTTGTTCCAAAATTCGTATTATTCTGTTTATTTCCCTACTTTTAAATATTTCATACGAGAATTTCAACTTAAAATGGAATACATGCATTTATAATGAACACTATGATCATAAAAATGTAGGAGGCAAGAGAAAGCGACAGCTATTTATGTTTTGCTTTTTGTCAACTTACATATTATACATGCTAGGGAATATACCGCAGATGCAGTGCTAAAGTAAAAGCCAATGCAGTCACTTTCCATTTGTGTGATAATGGTGAAAACCCCTGTTTTTTGAATCATCTGAATAATATTTTGAAAGGGGAATAACTGAAAAAGGTGGCAATCGGATTTACATTCGAAAAAGGATATGTGCTACGTGTCTCCACTCTTTTTTGTCCATAACATTTTTTGACGGAATGTGAAAAAAATGGGCGTATAATCATTCCCTACAAAAAACACAATATACTATGTGTTATATGTAGCAATGTCCTCTTTTCCCCAGCCTCCCCTGAGTAGTGAGATACTCATTCATTCGATATCCTTTTTTTCTTGGAAAAAGTGCTCCAGTTTGAAAGGATACAATTACAAACAGTGGAGAAAAATGGAAAGAGAAAGCCAGCCGAAGAAAGTGACATGGAGAAAGCAAGACGTGTAACCGGGCTTGTTTGTTTGTTTGTCTGAATGTGTGTACATTTGTGCGGTGCCTTTTATTGACCGCCACTAAGCAGAAGAATGTAACGAAACGTAACGTAACTCAATTGTAAATATCGGTCTCTTGCAGGGAAAAAAAGATGATGCGATGATAATCGTGTTGACTATATACACCCACAAGCAAACATGTACTAAGTTACTACACACTTTTACCAAAAAGACAGAGATTTCTTGTTCTGGAAGTATTCTCTACAATCCAGCCGGGTTTTCCAGCCCGTTCGTCTTTCTCAATAGACATGTAAAGTAAAAAGGGTGGTCGGATGAGCGATTCTCATTCAGGGAAACAGTAGATCTAAAAAGTGTGCATCATTGGTAGTGAAAAGCCCAGAGTGACGGATCTTACACACAGTCGCCTCCATTTCATTTTACATACTGCGTACATGCAAACAAGGACAAAATATTCAGTGAGAACCAAACCAATAACTTTCTCATGTTACCTGGTGACTTTCATGGATGAAGAGAAAGGTTGGCATGAAAGCATCTAAAAATACATAGTGGCAATATTTTATGCGGTAGCAGCCATTCATAAAAATGTCCCTTGGTATTCACATATGCATTTCCGCCGACTAACTCGTTTTACAACTTGGAAACTTAGACTTCTGTTTGCTTTTCTCCTATCTAAATGGACATGGTTGGAACCCTTTAAATACGCTTTATTGTAAAATGCTGCAGTGGAGTTGCATAACGGATGCCTTGAACACCCAAAAATTGTACGCACTGAATAATTGTTTGCTTATTCACATGACCAAACAAATTTAATAATATGCAGCCGGTGTCCTGCGACAAGCCAAAGTCAAAGTGTTCTGAGCTTGTAGGTCATGACTCATGACTATATAAAAAAATTCATGCAAAAACCGTTTATGTTAATGACTACATTTTTTATGATTGCAGAGTGGTCACTGCACGGACCAGGTTTGTATGGGAAGCATAGTAGCTTTTCCGAATACGAAACCAGCAAATAGTACCCCTTCCTGTCGGCCTATAGAAGAAGTTCGGCGTTTAGCCAAGGACTTTTTTGATCAGTATTACACTTCAATTAAGAGGTAACCCAGTGACAAGCTACCAATCACTGCACTTTTCATGGTAGTCAGTGTTGAAATTGAAATTTTAATGACGTTTCCTCAGATTCAACTCTACGTCCCATGTGCAGCGCTGGGAGCAGGTGTTGGCAGAGCTGGAGGAAACTGGAACGTACAACTTGACCGAGACTGAGCTCGTGTACGGAGCCAAACTCGCGTGGAGGAATTCAGTGCGCTGCATTGGTCGCATACAATGGGCAAAGTTGCAGGTTGAAAAACGACAGCGAAAAACAAGAGCACAGGGTTTACTAACAATATTATATGCTTTGATGAACATGATTTGCTTTTACTGCATAAATTATAGGTGTTTGATGCAAGGAGTGTAACCACAACAACGGGCATGTTTGAAGCGGTCTGCAAGCACATCAAATACGCAACAAACAAAGGAAATATCCGGTCTGCCATTACAATCTTCCCACAGAGAACGGATGGAAAGCATGACTTTAGAATATGGAATCCGCAATTGATTACTTATGCTGGATACCGAGAAAGCGATGGTACCATAATTGGCGATCCTCTGAACGTTGAATTTACCGAAGTTTGTACCAAGCTCGGATGGAAAGGGAAGCGAACCAAGTGGGATATCCTCCCGTTGGTCCTTTCGGCTGATGGTTATGACCCAGACTACTTTGAAATACCACCGGAACTAATCATAGAGATTCCCATACGGCATCCTAGGTACAAGGTTTTCTTGTCATATTCCAGATGAATAAACTAGTTAACTAATATGAAGTTGTTTATACATGCTCGAAAAACCAACTTAATGTTTCAGGTTTGAATGGTTTGCCGAAATGGACCTACGTTGGTATGCCCTTCCAGCAGTGTCTGGAATGCTGTTCGACTGTGGTGGTCTGGAGTTTACAGCTTGTCCTTTCAACGGATGGTATATGGGCACAGAAATTGGATGCCGAGATCTTGGTGACGTTCATCGGTACAATATGCTGGAGGAAGTAGCATCTCGCATGGGACTGGACACAAAGAACCCCACAACCTTGTGGAAGGATCGGGCCTTGGTCGAGCTTAATCTGGCTGTATTACACAGCTACCAAAAAGCAGGTGTCACAGTTGTTGACCATCACACAGCATCCGAGTCGTTTATGAAACACTACGAAAATGAAATGCGGGTTCGTGGTGGCTGCCCCGCCGACTGGGTATGGATAGTTCCTCCAATGTCGGGTTCGGCAACCCCGGTGTTTCACCAGGAAATGGCACTGTACCAATTGAAGCCCAATTACGAGTACCAGGACCCTGCTTGGAAGACCCACGTTTGGAAGAATCGTGCTCCCGGTGGTGCTGGCGCTGCAGGTCCGGCCATTACCAAAACCCGGAAGGGAGCCAGACGAAAGTTTCATTTTAAAGAGATTGCCCGCGCTGTTAAGTTCACCTCCAAGCTGTTTGGTAAGGCGCTATCCAAGCGGGTCAAGGCTACAATACTCTACGCCACAGAAACGGGTAAATCAGAAATGTATGCAAGGAGACTGGAGGAAATATTTGGACATGCTTTTAACGCACAGGTAACAAGAAACAACAAGTTTTCACAACACTTTGCCAAGTCTTCAGTCAGTGTCAGCAATCTGATATGCTGATCCTCCTTTTTGCCAATAAAAGTGCCAAAAGTTTGCCGCAATCCTCAGTTTATTTTTCCCCATTCATTTTCTCTGCTTTATAATGTACATGTAATCATTATTACAACTACTTTGCCATCGTCTATTTAGGTGTGTAAAATGGATGAGTATGACATCATCAACATTGAGCACGAGACGCTGATTCTCGTGGTGACGTCAACTTTTGGTAACGGCGATCCTCCGGAAAATGGCGAGGTAAAGTTTTTCCTGTGTTTTTCTTTCAAATCTCAATGTGCCATTGAATTTGCCATCAGCAAGGAGTTTATATGAACAACTGTAAAATATAATGTTGCTGCATTATCTATTGTATATATCAAACAATTTTTGATTGTTGCATTTCGGGATTTCATATTATTGTGTCTCTCTAATTGTTATCGCTGATTATTGTCTGTTTTTCTTCCATGTGCTTTATAGTCGTTTGCGCATAGTCTCTACGCAATCAAAATGAACCAAGGTCTGCTCATGGGTGCCGACGATTTAAGGTAAACCAGCTAAACAATAGCCATTTATTATAATATAATTGTTATTAGTTGAGTATCCTTTTTACAAATATAAACGAAAATATTAAGTGTCCTCATCGTCGTGTATTTTAAATATATATTCTGTGTGTGCTAAAGCCGAAATCATTTTATTACATTATTATTCTTAAAGTACAAACTTTCTCTCTCTCTCTCTCGTTCTATTAAAGTTGTTGGATTGTTGGCATAATATGATTTTTTAACTTGTTGTTCAATGTTACATCTATATTACTTGTTCTATTGATTAATGCTATATTGTTCACTATATTATATTGTGCGATGCTCATCTGATATCCAAATTGGTCATGCATGATTTGCAGTTTATTTTTAGTAAGCCAGCAAGCAGCATGTGCTCGTTGTTGTGTTTTACAAAAAGTCGTTCATTCTTTTAATTTTTTAAAGCATGGCAAGCTCGAAATCATTTATAAAAATGAACAGTCAGACAGACTCGGTTGCAGCGGCGGAGAGGCGCTTTGAAAGAAACGAATCGCTGAAAGGAAGTCAAATCTCAGACATAATGTCGGATGACAATCTTGGCCCCCTGAGAAACATCACGTAAGTAAAACAGCCAGAAAGATGAGCACACTCACTGGACACTCTGGTCATTGTTCGCAGAGATCATACGGCTACATTGTTGTTTCTGCTAGGTTTGCCGTATTCGCTTTGGGATCTAGTGCTTATCCCAACTTTTGTGCGTTTGGACGTTACGTGGATAATCTGTTTGGGGAATTGGGTGGGGAACGATTGATGAAGTTATCGTGCGGGGATGAGTTGGCAGGGCAGGACCAGGCCTTTAGAAATTGGGCTGCAGAGATATTCCAAGTAACACCATTTCCTTTTTGGTAGCACATGAAATACTGTCATACTTATTGCATAAATTCTCACTTGGTCCCGCAACTGTGTATCTTTCCAGACGGCCTGTGATTCCTTTTGCTTAGACTTTGACAAGAGTATGGTGGAAATATCTGCCGCTTTGAAAGCAGATACTCTGTCTCCAGAATCCGTACGGTTTACTTCAGTTCCGGATGCAGATGATGAAGTGCAAGGTTGCATTAATATTTAAAAATATATTACGAAAATTGAATTCATCTATCCTTGCATATTGCTCCGATATGCCTAAAATGTTTCATTTTTTATATCTGACTGCAAATTATGAATTTTGAAGGAGTAGAAAATAATGTAGAATTGATAATATCAATGCAAGTCTCTCATCAATCATTTCTTCATTCAAAAACTAATGAATAGCCTAACATGCGCTTTAGGTTAAACTTTGAATTATAAATTGCGCTACTTTCAGAACAACTCCTTTCGTATATCTAGTACCCCTTGCAAGTAAAGAAAGCCATAATATATGTTATATGAGTTATAACTAAACGGCATAGGAGAGCACCTGCCTGAACGCCAAACGCTGGCCTCCTTGGGCCTCAGAGGTTCGGTTAACTCCAATTAAGAACTTAAAAAAAACTTAACTAGCCTAAAAAACGAATGTAGTAGTGAAAGTATCAGCTCGACTGATGCATTGTTGGCAGTTATAGTTTTCGACCAAGTCCCTCCAGCTTTAACCATCTTATGGGTGACATTATTATACTTTCTCCGGTTTCTGCAGTCTCTTTATACTAGGTGTCAGTAAATACTCGTTAGCACAAGTGCTAAGTGAAAGTACTTTCATGCTACCTTGGCCTTCGAGGGATGGTCAAGTGAAACATGCAAGTTAGCTGCAGTGTGAGGCCACAATAATAACGTAAAATTCGTATGGTTTTTTCTTGTAATTCTGGACCAACATCTTCCCTTTCATCAGGTACCTGCTTTATGCTTCAGATTTAAGAATGTTTTTGATATCTTTAGGTAATTTTACTTTAATTGGAACTTTATACTTTTCTTGAAAAGAATTGTGGATGTCAGTAGAATTGTTTGAGCAGATTTAAGGAGTTTTTTGAAACCTTAATAATAGACGCATCACAGTTAACAAGCGTTTTGAATGGGGAAAGGGTTGCGACGAGATTTGCAAAGATATTTTTTACTACGAATGCAACAATTGCATTTTATTACATTGTTATTAATCATGTTTACCTTGTTCCCTTGTTAAATTTAGCTCTGTCAAAACTACATAATCGCACTGTGGCCATGTACAATATGGTTGAAAGAATTAATTTGCATGACACTGATGAGCTAAGGTATGACAACAAACATATTACACCTTCCCACTTTTCACTTTGGCTTCAAATTATGTTTACAAACAAATTTTAATTGATAATCAAGTACTGATGACATTTCAATACCTTCGCATTACATAGTAAAGCACCCTTTAAAAGTCTTTATCGGTTCATTTCCAAATGTAGTCGCGTCACAATCAAAGTAGTATTGCGAAAACGTCTAAGCTCCAAAGCGGGTCTATCTTACCAAAGTGGAGATCATGTGGGCATAATGGCTGATAACCGCACAGAATTGGTAGACGCCATTTTAGAACGACTTGTAGACAAGCCTGCTACAGATGACGAGCCCGTTCAAGTCCAGCTCATGCAGGAAAAGCACACTCCAATGGGTACTTAATATCAATGCTTGTGATGATATCACTCAGAGTATAAATTAGGGTGCTCACATTTTGATATAATTCAGGGATTCAAAAACAATGGATACCCCATGAGCGTCTCCCAATATGTAGTATTCGTCAACTTCTCACACGCTACCTGGATATAACCACGCCCCCACGACCAAACCTGCTATTATATTTGGTACGTTGCACAGATGATGCGGAGGAACAAGAGCGTCTAAATTCTTTGGCAAAGGTACGTGCTAGTATTGAGAAAACTGTTCATAAAGATTTGGAAGAATTGTATATTTCAAGAAATTCCATGTTCTTATTCCCTTCCCCATTCTGCAGGATCCTGATGTATACGAGCACTGGAAGCAGTTTTACTGGCCACACCTTGGTACAGTTTTGGAACAGTTTCCCAAGGTGCGACCCGAGGCCACCGTGCTTTGCACGATGTTGCCCCTGTTACAACCCAGATTTTACAGCGTCTCATCCTCTCCGCTCGCATACGCTGATGAGTTGCATTTAACCGTGGCCGTGGTCACCTATAAAACAAGAGGTGGAGAAGGTCCGATGCATTATGGAGTTTGTTCCAACTACCTGAATGATGTCAAGATGGGGTCCTTGGTGCCCTGTTTTGTGAGAAGGTAGCGTAACGTTATTTGTGTAGACGAGATTCGCATTTTTTTATCACTGTCGCCGTCTATGTAGTCATGTTGTATTTAAGCAATGCTCGTTCTTACAGCGCGGCTTCGTTTCACATGCCCACCGATACGAGTCGCCCTATCATCATGATCGGTCCTGGTACCGGAATAGCTCCATTCCGTGGTTTCTGGCAGGAGAGAAGATTAAAAGTGAGGGAGCATGGGGGAACTGGTACAAGATTTGGAAAAATGACGCTGTTTTTCGGGTGCAGAACAAAGGAAATGATTTTGTACCGTAGCGAGTTGGAGGGTCTGAAAAAGGAGAACATACTCTCTGATATATTTCTTGCGTTATCCAGAGAACCGTCTGTGAAAAAGGTAGAAGAAATAAGGAAGCAAGCATTGCCCAAGTAAAAAAAATCTTTGCTAAAATAATTACTATGTAATATATTTATATACATCTATCTAACACAGACATATGTACAAGACTTGCTAAGACGGGAAGGAGACGCAGTTTTTCGTCAGGTTATGCAGGAGAATGGACACATTTACGTTTGTGGAGATTGTACCATGGCAGAAGACGTGTACCAAACACTCAAGGCAATCGTGCAAGAAATTGGCAATTTCAGCGACTCAGAGGTGGAGAATTACATGCTATCTTTGAGGGTATGCTGCTCCTATTTTTAAACATAAACAAGCTGTTTACAATGAAATTAAGGGCAATTTAGCGTAACTTTTTAATATGATTAAATCTCGCAGGATGACAATAGATATCATGAAGATATTTTCGGCATCACGCACAGAACGGCTGAAGTCCACGAAAAGGTTCGACAAACAGCAATGACGCGTATTGAGTCAAATAACAGTCTCAGCAGTGCCATGCTTGGCAAGTAGACGTGTTTTTTGTCTCTGGAATACCAAGCTATGATCGCGTATAATTGTTACAACTAACACCATTACCATTGTAATAAAATAAAGAATGCACAACATCCATTGTTACTCACAATACGTTTTGTAGAATAGTTATTATTATTCAGATAAATGTTATTGCCTAGCTCACGTTTCAGGTGTACAGACAGAATACGTTTTAGTTGTTGTCGTCACTCTTCCATGAAAACAAAAAATATTGGTATTTTCCATAAATGGTACCATTAAAAATTACTTTTCTCTGGTTCGTCCTGATTTTTTACCTACCCTTCCGTCCAACCGTAAAAAACACTATGCAATGTTGGTATTATTCCTCTATTACCCCACTACTTTTTCCTGCTTGCTGCATGCAACTATTATATGTCAAGTCCAATGTTCCAGATTTCTTCACTTTTCACGAGTTTACCTTCAACAGAAAGTTGTTCACTCGTAATGTAGATTGTACACTATGAAGAACCATTGGTGCAGCCTACACTTTTTATGGTACATTATTTCTAACAAAATAGTGTTTAGAATGTATAACAGAGATTGATAATTTAATTAGAAATTAATCACTCGTTTGACGAATTTACAACGTGGGCTGCAAGAGAAAGCGTTCATTCCTTTTAAATCATTCCAGCATTCTTATAGTAATTAATTATGGCATAATATAGAACTTATGGCATGATACACACAAAAAACATATATGCAGTAAAGTTTATAGTGTGTAGTACGTTTTCTGAATGTATGAAATAGCTTTGTGTACTTGGCGACATATTTAGTGTATAATTACAAAGTGAAATATAATAAATATAGGCTCCACAGTAACGGGTAAATTAGTACAGTTTCTCCCAGTTGACATTTACCTGACAGAGTCGCACAAAATCCATCAGCTAAAACTATACTAACAGATATGGGTAAACAAGGAAGCTTTCTACTAACTTTTTAAACATTACTGCTGATGAAAAACATTTGCGTTATGCGTTCATTTGTGATGATGATGCTGTTTTACCTTATAAATACAATAGTGACCTGTATAATCAAATAGATAAGTAGTTGATTGAATGATATACCAAATTTGTGTAAATTTTTTCTCGCTCTAATTAATTCCTAAATGGGACAAAGACGACAAAAACACTTCACAATCATTATATACTAGTCACTTCAATAAGTGTATTGAATAGAATTTTGCTGAAAACAATAAGTCAACACAAATGACGATGCTAACGTAGCTTGCATTTCTGACGTTCTACACAATAAACACCAATTTGTTTTCTTTTTTTTGTAGAAATTGTGATCTTTGGTATTGCATAACTCGAAATTTAAATGTCAGAACGAAATATTTCCTTTTTTCGTTCATTTTCCTTCAGTAAGAAAAGTTAAATGTATTTCATTCACAATATAAGATTGTACGTATT
The DNA here is from genome assembly GCA_029691765.1 of Entomobrya proxima. Taxonomy (NCBI): domain Eukaryota; kingdom Metazoa; phylum Arthropoda; class Collembola; order Entomobryomorpha; family Entomobryidae; genus Entomobrya; species Entomobrya proxima. The sequence continues at coordinate 33,326,906 of CM056173.1, forward strand.
ATAAACAATAGAACAAGTTCTTTCTAACACAAAATATGACAGAAAAATACCTCTGCAAAAAATGACAGTAGAATCCAAAACTAAGATGCGTATTTAACTGCTTTTTCTCCATTGTATAAAATTACTATCTGAATATTACATAGCAAATAGCATAATAAAAATTGAAGTAGCATAGTCTTAATAATAAACTAATTAATAAAGTTATGATAATCCATTTTGGCCCATATATTTAGCTTTTAGCTCTAAGCGATCATTGATGTTTGTGTGTGATGACGAATCATTGGTGCAAAAATGAAATTGAAAATTTGAGCAGTTAAACAGTTATTGATTAGGCTTAATTAAATCTTGAATCTGACTCTAAAACATTTTTACGCGTTTCCAGTTTGAAAGCTACAACAAACACAACAAAAATACTAAAAAATAGATTATATATTTAAAGGGCAAAAGTTGGCCCGAGTATTATTAAAAATGAATGGTGAGTATTATAGTTTGAATATTTTTTGAAAAGCCCTGTTATGGAATACAAAAGTATTATGGAAAAATATTACAGAACCCAATCATGATGCAAGAAATGCACTCACATCCTCGTGTATAAAAAATCTCGTTAAAAACACTGCACAATTTTCAGCTAAAACTGTCGCTGCTGTTTAGTGTAATAGTGGCTAAACTATTATTGTAACAAGTGATTCTACTGTATTACTAAGCTAATATGTATTACTGATACTTGAAACGATTACTTAAACTGTTACTGATAATCATAACTGTCATCTATATGTAAACTGTGTGTATATCTCCGAGAAATTATCTCGTTAAAATAAAACTTTTTTGCGTCTCTTTGTCTCTCAAACTGTTTTCGTGTAACAATAATACTTCACAGAATATTTCATTCTAGTTTCTACTGTATTCGTTCCCCTTGCATTAAAATGTGTTTACTATACACAGTGGTTTGCATTCATCAAAGCTTTTTTTCTGTGTATATGCTCTGTTTTCATTGTGGTCACTTTTGAATTTCTTTCTCCAAAGGCAGGAATGTGTGTAAAAGGCAATAACATCTACACTAGAGAAAGCGGCCATGCATGTTAAAAACCACCAAAAACCATTCATGCTACTATGTTACGTGATTTGGAGAGCAGTACAAAGGGTTAAGAAATGGACATTATTTTCAAAACTCATCATTTCTCAGTTTTCTCACACAAGGATTTCATGCATTCCCCTAAATTGTGGTGTGTGCTTTACGCATCATTATGGTTCTATTCTCGCAAACAAAGTAAACCATGCATTGTTAAAATATCATACACAGCAATTTCATGTCAAAAGGTTTTCGAATTTTGTTTCAAGTTTTCTTGTTATCTCTATATTCGTTATATCACACACCGACACCGACTGTTAAACCACGCTTGAATGTTTTTAGTGAGTAAGTAACGCCTTGATTATTCCCACTTTCCAGGTCTACGCAGCAGTTCGGCATTGGAGTAGTAGAGAAGATTTTTGGATCCAAACAAGTCATATTACGAAAAAATCCAAATAATATCAATGTAAACTAAATCAATGTTGCAAAGAAACTATACATCATCAACTACATGCATTTGCCATAAATGTGGATTATAATAACAACAGATGTACACGCAACTTTGAGTTGATCAACATGATCCTCAGTGAGGATTCCAAACCAATACGCCAAAACGTACTTGTACCCATTATCAAAAGTAAGTAAAATGAGTAGGGAAAATTTACGCCGGCAACCTCTCTTCCATATAAGAGTGTGTGTGCTCTTTTTATTTTCTGGAAAAGTCAAGCATTTTTTGGCGTTAAAGTCGTTGTTCGCACAGTACTCGAGAATGCACTTAGGTGTACGTGCATGCATTTTTAAAGAGCGACAAAGAGGATAAATCTTTGAAGTAAATCAACTCTACTCCTCTCTTCTCACTCCGACTTGCCTCTGTGAAACGAGAGATGAGAGGCAGAAGAGGAGAGAGAGAGAAAACGAAAAAAATCATAAATGTGGATATTTTGGATGGATGGATCAAAGAGTGGGTACGTGTGTGAGCAACTATAGGAATTCAGGACAACTGGGAGAAGTGAAAAAAGGAGAAGTGAAACATTCCGTTATAGACAGAGAGAGAAGGATGAAAAAGAGAAAAGGTTTTGTGAGGAGAGGAGAAGAATCAGAACAAGTGGTGGCAGTGGTGGTGGTGGTGGAAAAGAGAAGAGGTTGAAAGATTTGAGGGCGATGAAGAAGATGATGATGGGGACGAGGACGGATGCAGTGTAATGTAATGTACATTGTTCACGCTCATAAAATAATGGGTTCGAGTAGTTTAAGCTCATTTGCTAACGGAAAAGTTGAGAGAAAAGGCAAAGGGTTGTTGCTACTCTCTAAAGAAAGAAAATGCTACTACTACTTTCTCCCGAATGCATTATGTGGGGTACGTATAAGCGTAAACCTATTGCCTTTTGCGGTAGCGACAACTTGTGTTCCTGTAATGTGAAACCAGGTGCGTCTGTCTGTCTTTGAGAGGATACTTCTAGGAAATGCGCCGTTTTATGTCTGACAGTGCCATAAAGTGAGCCATGCTGCATGTAGAATCACACATTTGAAAATGGGAACAGGTGAAATATGAAACGACACAGCCTATATTTGCAAAGACAAATGGCAAATTTACACACTGGTAGAAAGACATGCCACTTGTATACATCTAAATAATTCTTTATCATCCAGAGAAAATCAAGTCAAAGCTTTCAATATTAAATGATTTTTTCTTCTTCTGTTGTAGCCAGCGAGCCTCTGACTATGCACGCATTAGAATAAGTGATGACATATATAAAAGCTATGAAGAAAAGCATATTACATATCCCTTAGTTGATGTTCTCCCAGTTCGTCGTACAGAAGAGATGGAAGAGAACAAAGGAAAAAGAGCAATAATAACGATAATAATAATAAGAGAGGAGCCAGAGAAGCAGCACTAGCAGCAGTTGTTGTTCTGCTTCTTCTGTCCTTCTCTCTGAAAGCACATAGCTAGCCAAGAGAGTAGAGATATTTGTTGCAAGTTGTAGTAGCATTTCTCATCACTATCATCACCCTGATTCTCGTCATAATATCATCTTGTTCCCGTTTTGCACTCTTCTTCTACCTCTATCTATTATTCTTTCTTCTCTGTCTCTATTTACTTCTCTCTATCGCAAAATAGCCATTTATTTCACTTTATTTCTTTCCAAAAAAGACAGGAACAGCAAAAGGTAGAGAAAAAAAAAGAATTCACCAAGTGGCTCCTGAAAAGCCTCAATAAAGAAATGGAGAGAAATTGGCAGGGAGAGGGAACGAATCAAGGGAGAATGACAATAAGTAGAGAGAGAATTTAAGAGAGGAGAAGGCTAACAAGTAATGCAACAGTGGAGAAGAGTGGAAGCGTGGAGTAAAAAAAGCGTACCAGCGTCGTCTCTTGGTCTTGTTTTGCTGGTGCTGTGATTGAGTTGAGGAGCGCAACAACATGATGATGATGTGTAGTAGTCGTAGTAAAAAATTGTGAAGTAGTAGTAGTTGTAGTAGTATAGATGTTGCAGAGTAGCAGAAAAACACATTATTGTTCTGATCTTGCTTTGCTGGTACAGGAGTTCGAGTTGGAGTGGTGGCGGATGGATGGATGGAAGAACAAGGTGGAAGGACAAAGAAGTCAGAGCATTTCCCAACCAGCTAGCTGGGTGGTGAGATGTGAAATGCAGAACAAGCGTTCAGGGGAAGAGGAGAAAAGGTGCTTCAAATAATTTTTTGAAGTAAATTAGTGTGGCACACTGTCCGTATATCTGTATCACACTTCATTTTTCCACTAAATTACGGTGAACTCTTCATTCTTGTGTACTTTTTGAAAGGAGAAACAATTTTCATAGGACGTTTTAAAAGATAGCTAAAGGAAATAAAATAGACCAGATTTTGTTGTATATCGATTACGAATAAGTTGTAACAGGACTCTATGGCACACTTTAATAAAGAACAGCAAGCTTTGTTATAAGATCAAGAGATCAAGTCAACAAAAAAGAGCGCAACAGGGTCAAACAATATTCTCTTTCACGAAGAAAACAAGCCTCCTTGCCGTCCTTGCTTTTCCCATTACCCTGCAAAAGAAACAGGGAAAGCAGACAAAAAATCGGGGACATGAAGATGAAAACGATATAAACAGTGTTTTTCTTTCCTCGTTCTATCTCTCTGCTGAGTCGTGAGATAAGCTCAAAGAGAAGGAAAAAGGTATGTGCAAAGGCGAAAAGAAATTATTAGCCACTTGTGGAGACAAGAGGATACAGGGGCAATACTAGTCTGGTCATGTGTAAGCAAGCGGAATAACTTTTTCTTTGGGGAAATCGTCCACCCTGCAAAAAATATGAAAGCTTGTTTCGGTGGATATGGTATAGTAGCAGGAGAAGGTGGTGGTAGACGTGACAGTGGTAGTGGTAGTAGTCACCGCAGTGGTAGTGTTCTTGGTGGTGGCTGTTGCTACTCCAGCAGTTGCTCTTTTTGAGCCTTTCTCAGATTGCCCTCATTATGAACGTGGTGGTGGTTGCAAGGTGAAGCAGGACTTCACGGCTTTCTTACAAAACGAATCAAGAAAAAGCTAACTAAAAGCATTTCCTGGTATCCTGTTTTCAAGTGGTGATGTAAGGTATCAGAATGGTGACTCTTAAACTAATTACTAGCTTGACAAACAAGAGAGAAAAGAGACAAATCATAACACTTCAGTACTTTTTCTTACCTGTAGAAACGGGGTAGTCTTAAGAGTCTTGTGTGAGTGTGCCAAGAACAAAAATTGTAAAGGCGCTACTTCTTCGTTGTTTCCAACTGATGAAATGTGACAATCTTATAAAACTTGATGTTTGATTAGAGTGGACATTCAGTGACAAGGTACAAATTTTCTTAAAGGACGTGGGTTACACAAATAAATCCCAGCATTTGGTGCCGGGAAGCCACTACTAGGCAAGCCGAAATCTTTTTTATTCATTTCCAAAATAAGTAGTTGATTCCGAGTATGTACTTGGAAACTAGAATAATGAACAAAATTTTTATGTTTGCGTTAATTTGCGCTGATAGCCGGTTTTATTGACTACGTTTTATCATAATTAGCCATTAGTCTATTGATCCCGATAACACAACTCTAATTTTCTCCTTCTGGCCCAAATTTTATTTGAAAGATGGGGGGCAAAACCCCGGTGACCTCCTCTCAGAGCAGCACAAATATGGCAACCGTTGTAGCTGGCCCCATCGAAGGGGAGCAGCCATCCCCTGCGGATACTGGAGTTTGTGATGTGCTAAGCACATCCAAGTCTGCGGAGGACCTCCAGTTTTCGGCCAGCAATCCCAACATCAAAGACCAAAACAGCAACAGCCAAAGCCAGGAGTTCCATATTGCAATGGTTGGGGGCAACAGAACGGATTCAGAGCAGCAGGCAAACAGAAGTGCCATGCTTCCTCTTACCATGGTCGAGGAAGGAGAAAGAGAGACCTGGGCGAAGAAAGTGGACTTTCTCTTGTCGGTGATTGGATTTGCAGTGGATCTAGCAAACGTTTGGCGATTTCCCTACCTTTGCTACAAAAACGGCGGAGGTGAGTATTTGCCTGAAGACAAATCAATGCAGATTTTTCATGTTTCCAGGTAACTTATTCTTGCTTGAGCATACTGGGCCATTCTCTGCTTTTGTAAATGGTAATGCGGTTATTACGTATGCATGAAAGGGTTGTTGGAGTTCCGCTATTAAAAGTACAGTACATTTTTCTTTTGTTAAACCCCTGTATCTACTGATTTTCATCTACCGCACAATATGTACACTGTAAGGTATTGCAAAGAGCTCACTGAAACGGAAAAGATGAGCAATCTATTCCCCCTTTTCTGTCTTTCTTTTTCTCTCTCTCGTTTTCTCTGAAAAAAACCGTTTTTCTAGTTTTTCTAACAAAAAGCCACTAAAGTCGATTTTTTGTTCCTTTACGCTACACAAAAAAAAGTTAACAACCGCTGCTGTTGTAACAAGCCACGGACTGACAATGAATTTAACTAACAAGTCATCCATCACTCCTACTAGAATCGTTTTCATAGAAAAAACTTCCGTCTTTTTTAAGTTTGTTGCGGTGAAATGTAAGTTTCAAGCTTGGCAGTAGTAAAATATGTCTCTACTTGTTCGTGTATTTCTACTTTTAATTTCTATCTACTTTTTATTCCCATTTTACCAGTCAGTCTAAACTAGGCACTTGCAAAACCAAATATTCAGAACTCCTGCATAATGGCCCCTTAACTGAATAGTAGAGGATGCTAGATCTTCCTTGTTTTGTGTGTATATCTGGCTACGAGAATTCTAGGTTTTAACACTATTTTTAAGCCAATGTTGTATGCAATATCGTGCCAGCATGCAAATGAATATTATTTTTGCTACATATTCTTGAAACATTATCATGGACATGACCAAAAAGAGAGGAAATGTTTGTCCAGCATTGTCATTTCTACAATTTTGACCTATCCAACAAGGACAAGACAGGGTTTATTTAAACATTTGTCTTTTGTAAAAGAGACGTAACTTTCAGTGTTGACTAAAGTTTATGCAGATGATGCAGAACAGTAGAAAGTTAAAGAAGGTTTTTCATTCGTTTTTTATATATGTATGTGAACATTCGTAATATGAATATTCTCCTTTTTCAATTTTTCTGCCATCGTTTTTCGTCACTTCATGACATGAGAAGACCTCAAACAAGCATTTTCTGCGTTCATTTAAGTTTATATGCAAACAAACATAAAATGTATATTCGAGGCTTGTCTTTTAGGTAGTTAATAAGTCATCTGCTAGGAACAACAAGTACCGTGTATATATGCTGTCTGCGTAATCATTTATCACTTTCATTTCACAGGAGAAAAACTTTGGTTCCCCTACAATCTCATTGTCGGTTACAATGTAGTGATAGCAGCATAACAGCAACACAATGACACTGTAAATATGTGCCAGAACCATTTTCCGTAGTTTTCCTATCAACATGGCCTTTTGTACTTGGCCTGTTAGGTTATGCTTAGTAGCATTTGCTACCACACTTTATTTGTGGACTCTAGACTCAAGTTTCATCCCTTACAAAACTAACTGTGTTTTCGTGAAGTTGTAATATATTCCTGAGCTATCTGACAGACGAGCAAAATAGTACAACAAACGAGACTTAAATTACTAGTGTACTGATATTCGTTTTTAAAAAGGAGCTGGGTTGGTGACGTTGGTGTCTTTTTACATGCGTGCGATTGAATCAGAGAAACGCGTATTTTTGGAGCACCACACGCTTTCATAATCGTGTTATTGTATCCTCTCGCTTCGTCAATAGTTGCAATAGAGGAAGGTCGACATTATGTAAAAACAATATAATAATATTAGCTCTAGCAAAAAAATCTATTGATATTTACAATCCCGCCAACGACAACAACAACAAGCGCCGGAAAGCAGGAAATGAAAAAAAGCATCTCTCGTCAAGTTTCAATTTTTTCAGTTCAATAGGCCAAGCTCATGAAACACCTCCAAGGCATAGAGACACAGAAAGACCTTGTACTGCATTACAACTTATATTGTAGCAGGATGACCTATCTATCAGTTTTCATGCACACGTTAGACAATGCACAGCGTCTTGTGTCATCGGAATAAAATTACACATGTAAAATGAACTTCTTACACTTTGTTATTTCGAAGAAATATTCTTTTAAAATACTTTTATGTGACAGTACTGAAAACCTCTTTCTAAGTTCCTACCAAAAGTAAACTGTAATGCTTTTACGGGCACAAAGCTTGAATTTTGTAGGGCTTGGGGCAATATGCTTTTACAAGTTTTGACTATTGACTGACCTTTAAAGCTAATAACGTTTTTTACCATGGATCATTCTAGTATTGGATGGCAATTGTCAGTAAAGAATGCTACATAACTCAGGTAGAAAGGATTCACAGGTTTGGGTGTAATTCTTGAAGAAATTATTTAGAAACTGAATACTTTGGCGAATTTAGGTTTAAGCCGTTAATCGTGATGCAGATTGTTAGAACAATTTCATGATTGCTGCGTATTTTTGCATGCATAATAATGCAAAATTCAAATCAAACCAAAAATCAAAATATGAATTCATTCGTTCGTTCAATTAATGAAATGTAAAAACCTATATGCGTAAATGAGGATAAATAGTAAAATCAAAGAGGAATACATTATTTATAATTCATAATATTGTTTTTTTCGCCCGAGTAGTTTCGTCGACTGTCCCTAAAATGTTTGTTCCCGAATTGTTATCAGCAAGTTTATCATTTCATCATCTCATGAAAAAAGAAGAAGAAATAATGACAATCTTTCTAAATCTTGAAACATATTTGCAAAATACATTAATCGCAATTTTCTTCTACTTCTCTCTATAATCGCCTTTAAAATATATGAGTGTAAAGTTTCATGCAAAATATCACAAGTCTCAATTGCCATGAATTCAAGCAAGTACTGTAGTTTTTTTACAATAATATTTGTGTGTGCAAAAAAACTGGGAGACGTGCGTACCTGGATCTCAAATCTGATAAAAAAGTAAATAAAACCTTGCGACGTAGAAAAAAAGCTTGTACTTGCTCTTCAAATAAATAAACTCGTACGATGATCGTGCCTGGTTCTGGATGAAATGGCTAAAAGATTACTTTGTAGAACAATTTCTCGATTTCGATTCTCTTTGCTCTTCTTTTCTTTCCAATACTTGAAAATGTATATACACATACATATAAATATAAGTAAATGTACACACATCCGTGAACGGGAATATGGTGCTGAAGCAGACGCAGTCATTGCGTAGCTATAATGCAAGGTGTTGATGTAATAATAAAAAAGGCATTTCTTGATCAGTGAACCAGCTACAGAAAAAACCTTACACGTACCTAAAACATGTATTCTAAAGAACCCCTGTCAAAACGAAGTTGCTATAACGGAATTTCGAAATGTTGTGATTTAAGTATCAGAGAAAACGGATGATTTTCTGCATGGGATTATGCATACCAGTATACGTACTTTTACTTCTTTAGAATGACAGCATCAAAATATAATGTAGGATAAATAAAGGATGTAAAGCATATAATTATAACTACACTGAATAATATTTCATGGTTAACAGTTTGGCTAAACTTTGGCAAAAATTGACAAAGCAGTTAAGAGTTTGTTTAGGATAAATCCAAGCACAGATATGCTTTCCATGGAATATTTCTTACAAAACTGGATAGAATACCACTCTCGCAAACTGACAGAAAGAAAAGAATTGACGACGAAAACGACGTACAAATGAAATAAGAAGAGCAAACATTTTGTTTTGCCGATTTTCAACAAAAACTTGCATGCAAGCTGGTTATAGTTTAAAGCAAATATCATTTATGCAGTCCGCCACAAAAAAGCTTGACGTTGTCTGGGTCGAGAGGGTGCATGAGTTACAATTACAATGCGACTTCGAGTAGGGAAGTAAGTACTTTGAATATATAGATTGCTCTTGGACCTAAAACTTACCGTGACGTGATCTGTTGAACGTTTGAATATATAAATATTTTCTGCAAATAATAAGTGCAAATAATTATCAGGCTTATATAGCACTGGGATTCAGCAAGACTTTAAAATCTAAAAAACATTGGGTGCAACCCCTTTTACGATTTGGCTAGTTTTACTATTATGCACCACAATGCCCTTAGTAATTGATTTATGAGAGTTGGATTTTTATGGGTTATTGTGTATTTCGGAATTTTTAGTATTTTTTGCATGCTGCCTATCATCTTCGGAACCCCCATAGACTAGTATTTCTGTGCATTCTGCATACCCCCTGTGCCCTTCTGTCTTAAAGTTACGATCCGTGTACCTGCCTCTTTTTCTGCCGCTGTGCCGTTCAATGTAATTGAACTACCCGATCACTCCCATTATTTGCCTGTCAAAGCCACAGCAACGCTTACTTTCCCTTCTTTAAAAAACCTAATATTCATATTGTTGCCATTATATGATTTACAACAGTCTACGCTACATCACCACATGAAGCACAATTTCATCACCGTTTTTGCATGCATGAAAGGATTTATTGTTGCGTTTTTCCAAGGCTTTCCATATCCCATTGACTTGGCTGACTATTACTACAACTACTTTTACTAGAATGCATAGGAAACGGGGAAGGGCAAAAGGAAATGGAGTCGAAATAAAAATTACATCCATTTTGGAGAAGGCTTTAATAATTTTATTTCCTTTCACTCGGCATAGAATCTGGAGCAAGACTTCACTTTTACGTATAAGGAATTACGCATAATTATTATCAACGAGGAAATGGGGAACAAAGAAAAGTGGAGGCATGCAATAATGAAGTGGCATAGTTTTCAGAGAGAAAAAATGAAAATGACTGGGTTCAATTTTTGGTAAAGAAAGGCAAAGTACGGACTTCGGACTTTGTTCCGACAGAATTGCAGCATTTAATATGAAACACAAGAACTCAGCTCAGCAGACCCACAGACCCAGTAACGCTATCCAAGATACTATATTAATATACTGTTGTGCTGTGTATTGCTCTTGTGAAGCACATCCTCGCACCAGAGAGAAGACATCCGTCCGTACTCTTTTAATGACATGACTTGACGAAAAGGGAAGATAGATGAATTTCTATAAAAATGATCTTTTCGTCAATATTATGACGAGTAACCTATTGCTTCTCGTAGCTAACTTCATTATAATACAGTAATGAACTATCTAGAGTGCATAGAAATAGCTAGGTAAGATGATATATAGTAAGCAGCGATATCAGTAGAATACCATGCATCACTAGACAATTGCTATTTGACGATCATCGTTTCTCTGCTCACAAGCAAGAACTTTCTGCTTCTCTGAAGAAGAATGCATAGGTAGTGTAGCATATTATTATGAAATGGGTGATGACAAGGGAGACAAGACAATAAAAAAGGTTACTGCTATTAGTCTTTAAAGAGTAGAGACTCCACCGTGGAGTAGTTCTGACTTTTTTTTGCTCTACATGAACAGCAATAGGATGGACGTTGTTATTGTCAACGAGTATATGCATTTTGTGAGTTGCTAAAATTCACAGAATCTAACACGCTTTTATGCTACACAAAAGCAATCATTTTTTTGTTCCCGGTTAGTAGTAAAGCCTAAAAAATGTTTCAACTTGTTCATCATGAGTTTTGTATCTACTTTCTCTCTTGCCAACATCTCAAAAACATCAGAGTGCTTGCTACGTACGACGCAGTTAAGAAATGAAATGACTGGGGAGACATGTAAATGGTATATTATCTAGCAAGTTGATGTAAGACTATATAAAGTGATCATGATGGGCATGCCGTGGACTGTATTTATGAAAACTTGAACAATAAAATGGAAATAGTGATGATTCGGTATTGTAGTAGAAGCATCCGATAAGGCATAAAGAAGCACGAGTATGGAACATAATCTGTGACCCAAATCTGCAGTCGTGCTTGAATGGAATTGAAATTTTCGGATATTTTGGTTTTGTCGAGAAGTAGAGGTGTGTATACGTGTCCATGCATGTGTAAAGGATTTAAGCATTTTCTGCCCAGTGCTGTTGAAAATTGCAAAATGCTATAAAACAAATCATTACAGTCGTACTCATTGTGTCTTTGTTTCCCATAGGTGCGTTTCTCATTCCCTACGTGATCATGTTGTTTGTTGGTGGAATTCCTCTATTCTACATGGAACTTGCCCTTGGACAATACAATCGAAAAGGGGCGATTACATGCTGGGGAAGGCTTGTCCCTCTCCTCAAAGGTAACACGTTTTTCTTTCTTTCTCTCTGACATTTTATTAGTTCGTTTAACAGCCTCGAAATGAACGGTTTTACCGTTTTGCTTAATCAGTGAGTACACAATTGTCATTACTATGTTGACGTATAGTGTTTATACGAGAACGGATACTTTCCCTTCGTTGCTCATTCCGAATTCAATACTTTAATTGATCACACTACTAATTTAGTTGTAAAAACTAAATAGGATAATGTTAGCAAAGATGGAAGACAACGACCATGATGGTGATGGTGCTTCATTTGCTCACGAAGGCCATCCAGATGGTATGATGACAGGGCAATAAAATGGAAAGTGGTGTGTGATCATCATGATCAAATAATTTGATTAGAGAAGCAAAATTGGATAGCAGCAGAAGCAGCGTAAAGGCCAGAGGATCATTATGACTACAATGATAAACGTACACTTACAGTGTTACTGCAAGTCTATACTAATTGTTAGGTTAACAACGTTCAAGGCGACAAAACGTTGTGCGAATATCTACAAAATGGTTGATTGCTTGCTAAAATGCTGACTGACGTAATATGCATGTATGCATGCACGGGTATGCTAACAGTTTATGAATTTGAGCATGGGTATTGTTGGAGCAGCAGCGTAAATAATGAGTCTTTTGAAGATAAAACAATCTCTGCGAGCGCAACTCCCCAAGCCCAACGAGCCAAGAAAAATGAAACTACATTACTCAAAATATCTAATAAAAACCGAGTCGAAAAGGTCAATAAGACATGCTTGTAATCAGAAGGGGTTGTGCAGCAAAACGTGATAGTAAAATGAGCTACTTAAAGACACTTCACTGCACGGTTTTCGTTTTCCTGTAAAATATGAAATGCGCATTGACATGATGCATCTGGCTTTTTAAAATATCAAATATAAGTTTTAAGTGCGCCATACCAACTTTATGCTCGAATAAAGAAATATTGGACAGTGTAAATGCAAATTATGCTTATTACGTTTTGTTATGTTATCCTTTTAGTGCATTACTACTTACCTTTCACCTTTTCAACATTTGCAAAGTGAAATTTTTGGCATAAAGCTTTTAAAATGTTCGAATGTATCTATCCAGGACAACTGCTATAATGCCAATACAAGTATAAAAGAATGTCTGCCTTTTAAAAAATCATACGTCTAATTCTCAGTGGTCACCACCACCACTGCCACCAACAGAAACGGAATTGAGTCAAGCGTGAACGTGAAATAATATGTGAAGAGACGAAGAAAGAGCAACAAGCAAAGCCACATAAATTGAACGATTGTATTATTACGTTGAAATAGAACAGAGTTTCTTTCTGCTATCTATCGTATCATTTTTCTTCTTCCCTGCTTCTGCAAGAAAGATGTACACTTCATTAGCCTCATTCTTCTTGGAAATACTCATGTATTTGGGATTTTAGCTCCATTTCCCGTTCTGATGCATTCCTACTTACTGGGAATGGAACTGTTGATCTCTTTGCTGTGGCAACGTAATAGCTTTTTGGGATCAGTCTCACAATCATTATCATGATAGGATGAACTAGTAGCAGCCGCAGAGCTGACCGGCATTCAAAAACAGGACGACACTCCATTCCCCTTCTGTCTACCCAAGCATGTATTTACCTTCCTTTATTATTCGCAACAGAGCCAATATATAGGTACTAACAACCGACAGCCTACCACAAGGCAACTGTAGCAATATTTGGGAAAATGTAAAGAGAAAGTATTATTGTTTGAGTGGCTGTTTGATTTCTGTTCAGTGATTGAGAACCAGAGTAGTAGTGTTCGCAGTCATCATGCCATTGCTGCTCTTCCACCCATCTTCTTTGTTGGGTATCCTTATCCTCCCTTCCTTCTCCAAAATAATTTTTATCGTTTTTACCCACTTAGCTGAGCCAGTTATGTGGCTATTATCAAGGTCCTTTCTTTCTGCTCCGTAAAGTATACAAAACACGGTCGAGAGTCTGAGCGAGATGAGCATTGAGAGATGTGTGACAAGTAAATTGATACTTTATATCCCAAAGCAGACAGACACAGAAAGAGAGACAGAAGGAGAGAGGAACCAAAGTAGGAAAATCTTTTGGTAAATTCTGCGGAATAAAAAAAGGAACGAGAGCGCTGAAGAGGCAAGAGGAGAGATGGATGGATGGATGATGGCTTGGTGGTGGATTTATGTGGTGGTGGCTCTGGGATGGTGGAATGATGCGGTACCATGAAAATCCTGAAAAAAAGAGGCTTCTAACCAGCGTATAATAATGTGCTGTGTGTATGTAAAGGCAACTAAAAAGACATTCATCTTGCCGGAAACAGGAAACAGTAGTCCTTTCTCCTCTTGATGGCTTCTCTACCCTCCTCTCTCCCTTTCCCAACGCAACTTTCTCTTGGAGCGACTCTTCAACAAAAAAAAACAGAAAAGCTTCTGGCTTCTCTCTTTTCTCCCTTTCTGACTTTTCCAGGGAAAGTGGTCCAGAAATGGCTGCAGTGCATAATAATAATAGCCAAAAGTAGAAATAATGCTGCTGCTGAGTTGGGTGGCTTATTGTGTGAGCAAGAACAAAGTCCTCTCAGCTTTGGTAGTAGCAACAACAGCAGCAGTGGTTGAGCATAGATTTGCTCCCTGCAAAATGTCTGAAAAATTGAATTGCTTAGGTATTATAGGATTCGAATTGCCAACCAACCAGATGAATAAAAGAATGTCAACGTAGCGTAAGAGAGCGTGGTAAACAGGTAGCAATATTGTATATTTATTCTTAAAAGCGTACCTGGGAAAGAAAAGAGGACACAGATTATCCCTTACTTATATTCACTACGATGACGACTACTGCTACTCGTTTTAAAATAATTTCTCCTTTCAAGAAATCCCCATAGTCTCTTTATTTCATATTTTGGTGTGCCTGGGAAAAAGCGATTCATTTACAATTGTAAGCCCAATACACAGTGCACATTTTTTCCTAAGATGTATGAAATCCTTATAATTCCGCCATGGCGAATATTCTCCACTTCTGATTTACTACAATGCACAAAAAGCGTATTATATAAACGTTTCCCTGGCACTGTTTGACCATATAATAGTATGCATTGTTAAATTCCATCATGGAACGAAACAGCAGACTAGTGTGGAAGAAGTACAAAGCATTTTTTGCTTTTTTCCCGCATTCATTGCTACAGCACGTTCACTTCTAGAACTTCAATTTTGATAAATGAGATAAAACGAGGGATGAAATCACAATGTGAAAGTGGCCGGTAGAGTAGAGTCCCTTGTTTGCAGTCCTGCGTGCTGCGTGTAATTACCTATGATGACTGCAAGTGACTTTCTGAAACAAGAAATGGAATTTGAGATGTGGTACAACTGACCTGACAATTTATAACATTTTCTGGTTGCTAGATCGCTTTAGTATTTGTGACACAAAATGGTGTTCCTGCTGCTTATACTTTCATGGTTATCATTATTAAGCAGCCTTTGTCACGGGAAAATGATTTTCATCGTCAAAAGCTTCATGTAGGTAATAATGGCCATCGATGTATTGCGGGTGAAATGGAGGGAAAGCGACGGGATTTCTCGGTGAATGAACGAAATTAAACAATAGTACAAAATGGTTTTCTATTATTCTGCTTAGGTGTTGGCTACACTGTTGCACTAATCGCCTTCTACGTGGACTTTTACTACAATGTCATCATTGCGTGGGCCCTTCGGTTCCTAATTGCGTCTCTAACTCCTGAGCTACCCTGGAAAAGATGTCATGCTCCATGGGCCACCGAAAATTGCTATAACCCCGAAGTAAAAATATCCAATTATACTTTGTTTGTTACCTACATTTTCAAAAGTTTGTATGGATGTGTCGTTTTGACCTTGCGGGAATTAAATGGGTTTCTGCATTTACTAATTTTATAGCCTGATGAAAATATCAGCCCAGTTGAGAATAACACCTTGGATTACCCAAACAATAATGAAACTCTGATGGAACCATCCAACAACCAGAATCGCACTACGCCTGCGGAAGAATATTTCTTGTATGAATAACAAAATACTTTTACGTAAATTTGCCAACCCACGCAAAGTGTTTTATCAACTATTTTATTTTATTTGTTTGTGACAAGTCGTTACATTCTAGAAATCAATGAAAGCGAAGGACTTCACGATCTCGGAACTATCAAATGGGATCTGGCCCTTTGTCTCCTGGCTGTGTACGTAATCTGCTACTTCAGCTTGTGGAAGGGAATTTCCACCTCGGGAAAGGTTAACTACCAGATATTTTGCAGCATACCACCAGTCCACTTCATTTATACTTTATTAAGATAAATAACGCTTTTGCTCGATGGGGTTATGTTGTAGGTGGTTTGGTTTACAGCCTTGTTCCCTTATGTCGTGCTTTCTATTTTGCTGGTGCGTGGCATTACACTCCCTGGAGCATTTGAAGGAATACGGTACTACTTGTACCCGGACTTTAGCAAAATTGGTGATGCTGCGGTAAGCGACAATATTTTGTACTATGATTCAAAGTCTGATTGAATGTGTAACAGCTTGATAGACATTTGACATTTGATATAGATGATAATCATAAAATTCATTAGTTTTGCTTGAGTTGGCATGTTTCCATACAAAATTTTCTGCTTAGCTTGTGTTTCCATTGCATTTATCACTATTTTCACCCTACGCTTTCTTGTTTCAGGTAATAATAATGTTTTCTTTTTTAGTCCACCACCAGTTGCAGTTGCTATTAGCAACAAAAGAAACATGTTTATATATTTGGATATTTCAAGTATTATGCCAGTTTTCTAGAAGAATGGATGGTGTTTGCAGTATGGAAGTGTTTTTACTTACGTCCTGCAAACCTCCATTATTCATCTCAAAACATTATTTTTCTCACTCTTTCCAAATAATTCTTGTAGGCTACTTGAAGTTGGGGAAGGGTTTTCAGCAAAAAAATAGCAAAAAAGTGTATGAATGCCAGCAATTGAAAAGTACGTTGATCTGCTAAGATGAAGTGCTGCTGGTGTTACAGATGGAAAAGCGAGAGAGAGAGCTCTTGTTACAGATCTTTAATGGAGATTTCATGTTCAACTGCTTGCTTTGAGTGAGATAAGAATGACTGATGACCGGGTTATTTTACACCGTGTGGCTGATGCACTGATACACTTCAGCCCACCGTTGGCTGTTTTTGCAAGGCTGCTTATCCTTGTGGTCTTTCTTATTTATTTAATTCTTGAATAAACCTTTATGCTCCTTTTTACCTCAAAAACAATCTGCTTTTTACATAGTAGTACCTGAAACATCTCTCATAGAGAAATAGTAAAAAAAAATTGCAAGATGATCAATGTTTGTTACTGTATATGAACTGAGAATGAAATATGTAAAAAATGTACTGTGTCATTTGCCAACTGGACAGGTCTGGGTGGATGCCGCTACCCAAGTTTTCTTTTCTCTGGGTCCCGGATTTGGTGTCTTGTTGGCGTTTGCAAGCTACAATAAGTTTCACAACAATGTTTACAAGTACGTGTCAAAGCATCCTTTAGGTCTAGAAAACCTTTCCCCTGTCGAATGCCAATATAATTGAATGTCTGATTCACACATTGTTTATTTGTTCATCATTCTGCAGAGATGCACTTTTGACAAGCTGTATAAACTCGGCAACAAGTTTCGTGGCTGGGTTTGTTGTATTCTCTGTTCTGGGATATATGGCACATCGAAGTAACAAATCAATCCAGGTAAGAAGATGGAAAACGCCTCATGGTCTCAGTTTTCTTTTTAAAGTGGCAGGGTTTATTGATTTTGCAAAATGGTACTAGATTTAACGCAGTCTGTTCCGTCTTTCCAATTGTCCAATTCATTCAATTGAAAGTCTTGAGACTGATCTATTACATGTATTTTTTGGAGTAAAGCCTATTCGCGTGTGTGTAATACACACTGTATGTATTGTAGACAGCACAAAAAGCCAAAGTGCTAAAGTAATAGGTTTTCAGTCGCGCATCAGTGCTACCTCTGTCCCCTCAGGAGAAAAGCATAAAAGAAAGCAAAATGCAAAAGTTGGAAAGAAAAACTGAAATGAAGAATGGAAAGAGATAGGTCATCCAGTGAGAGGATACTTCCAAAAACTTTTTTCACGCACGCATTTTTTTCTTCTTCTCTTTTCACTTTGTTTCTATTTTGCAGGATGTAGCAAAAGAAGGACCAGGTCTTGTGTTTGTCGTTTACCCCGAGGCCATTTCTACAATGTGGGGCTCCACATTTTGGGCAATCTGTTTCTTCATGATGCTCCTCACTTTAGGATTGGATAGTTCCGTAAGAAAGTCAATAATGTGCACAATACACTCGTCCGCAAAATAAATCAATGCCGAGTTTCCGAAATGTTTCCATTATTTCCTTGGTGCGTCATCCTTTTGTTCTAATGTTCTTTAGTTTGGTGGCTCGGAGGCGATCATCACGGCGTTGAGCGATGAGTTCCCGGTGATTGGTGCCCGGCGTGAGCTGTTCGTATTGTGTTTGTTTTCACTCTACTTTGTTGTTGGACTGGCGTCATGTTCCCAGGGAGGATTTTATTTCTTCAGTTTATTAGAGAAATACGCTGCCGGCTTCTCCATTCTCATTGCCGTCTTCACGGAAGCGATTGCAGTCTCATGGATTTACGGTTTGTTTATTTTTCCTCCTACTTTTGCAAAAAAAGAAATGTAAAATTTTACGCGCTCTGCAATTATCCAATGTCCAATTTTTTTCGAGCTACACGCTGCTGGCATAAGGGATGATGCAAAAATTGCCCTTGTACTTTACTTTGTCGTAGTATTCTTTAACGTATCTGTTGGTTTGATTATTTCATCATCCAGCGTAGCATCCGAAAATAATGTTTTATGAATAGCCTAATTCAATTTCATTAAGATTTCTATTGACAAATGCATAAAAACTTAATAGTAGTTGTTACAGGATTTTCGATAATTTTAGCGTCCACCCACGCAGTATCAAATTGACTTTTTCACAAGGAATAATAAAACTGAAGAGCAAACATATTTATTCGCCCAGCACTTGGCAGCAATAACTTTACAAATGTTTGCATTTTACACTCTCCTCGTAATAAACAAATATTTACCATTTTGATCATATTCCTCTGTCGAATATTCTGTTTTGTTCAAAGGAATCGAGCGATTTAGTGAAGACATAAACGAAATGATGGGATTTTACCCGGGCATTTACTGGCGAATATGTTGGCGTTTCATTGCACCAGTATTCATCCTGGTACGTGCACCACCTCGCCAACCTTTTAATATAGTTTTTGTTGAAAACGAAAGATGATACCCCGTTTTATGACTTAATGTTTTGCTTTTCTAAAGTTCATA
The DNA here is from genome assembly GCA_029691765.1 of Entomobrya proxima. NCBI lineage: Eukaryota > Metazoa > Arthropoda > Collembola > Entomobryomorpha > Entomobryidae > Entomobrya > Entomobrya proxima. The sequence continues at coordinate 33,346,010 of CM056173.1, forward strand.
ATAGTGTTTGACCTCCTTCTAAACACGGATACCAAAATGGTTATTCAAGATTATGAGTATCCCGAATGGGCACACATCACCGGCTGGTGCATTACGTGTTCAAGTATTGCGTGGATCCCGGGCGTAGCGTTGTACAAAATCCTCACCACGAAAGGGACATTGCGCCAGGTCTGTGAAACAAAATGCATGAAATACGAACATTTTAAAAATGTAAGTCTGTCTTTCAAAACTTTTTCTCATCATTCTAATCACGTGAACATTTTACAGCGTTTAAAAATACTGACTACTCCGTGGAGAGATCAAGTTCAGCAACTTTCCACGCTTAACGGAATCCAAGCGGAGACAACGCAAGTCAAGAGTAACATTAAAGGCGAGCCTGTTTAAAGGAAAACGAAGCGAGGAAAGAAAAGTTTTATGAACTTGATCCGATTCTTATTGAACCAGTGTAGTGTGGTTTTCTGCTGCTATTTTAGTTCTGAAATCAGTAATGCAGCGGCTCTGCAGCAGATGTTTCCACTTGTGAAATTAGATAAGAAATGACAAAAAATCGTGTTAGCTGAAACAATATTTTAAAAATGTTTTAAAGAAAACATTATTACCACTTTTGTCTAGTATAAAGTAAATGAACACGTAAAAAGATATTCGTAGTAGCTTCTTTCCATCGTGCAGCTTGATGTAGCAAGGTACGAGGTAAAGGATTTTAGTAAATGCAAATTGTTATTTGAAATTTTCACAAATTCATAGCATCAAACAATTGCCAAACATGCTGCGCTATATAATTCGTTCAAAAATATAAAACTAAAATTACGACAAGCCAAACAAGTTATTTAGACCAAATTGCCAAAAAATCATTAAACTAATGTCACCATGTTATGACGGGCAAAATAGTTAAACAATTTACCTGGATTGTACAGGTAGACAAGATAGTCTCTTTTGAAGTTACGTAGTACAAGTTTTAGAAATATTAAGGCATATAGAATGTGTAAAGAAAATAACATTTAAATATTAAGAAAAATAAAAACTTTGCTTCCTCTTCTAATCAACAAAGTATTACTATTTACTTGTATAGTCCGTCAACTACCAAAAAGGATTACAACGCGCGCGCTACTGCATTCTGGACAACGATTGTAAAATACAAAAGAAAAGTTATTACACAGTACGTTCTGCGATTTATAAACAGCTAAATAAAGTTGGTATACGAAGCTTTGTACAATTCTGTTAATACGAATTTATAAAAATAGTAAGAATTGTTAAAATGATCTCTACACTTTAAAGATAGTTAAGAATTATTATTCATTGTATAAATATTTAGTGATAGCATTAATGTTTACTCTATATTTTAAGGTGAATTACATACTAAACACATAATGCATTGTATAAAGTATACAACGTCATACGTAGTAGAGATAATGGTGCTGTTTTTTCATGTCGGAAGAGATGAATTGTAACAGTGCAAAATTGGTAAAAACTCTTGTTTGGAGTCTAGTGTCCCGTTCCGTAAAAATGTTGATTATGTATTTGTAGCATTTATGACATTGTTAACTGTAGTGTGGTTAGACAATACACACCATGGAGATGCTGTATGACGATAATTACATAGTTAATAAATCAATTGTTGTCTAGAATGTAGAAATGTTAATTGACCTTTGTTAGTACTGTTATGTACGTAGAAATGTATACAATATATTGGGTTTTACTTGATACTTGTAGGACATGTGTATACTAACTAAACTTAAATAATGTAAGCTTGGGCGACAACTACTTCTGGAGTAAAATAATTTTTCGTATCAGAAGTTAAAGGTGTACAGAACAGGAATGGAGTAGATGTACAGATTTAAGAAATCAACAAGTCAGTAACATTGTGTTTGGGAAAAGGGACAAGACACAAATATTAAAAAATGCATAGTAATTATTATATATATACATTCAATATTATGATTATAATGTTGTGGTTAGCGTGTCATCCGTTCAAATAACTTTTTATTACTGTTCTGAATCCATCGTTTACTTAATTTCCTTTTTTAGTAATAATTCTTAATTAATAGCGGGACCAAGAAAAATTGATACAGCGACAAAACAGTTTGAGTCTAATTTTTGGCTAAGAAATGGAGGTTTTATTTGATTTTGCAACCATGATTACGGCGTGTAAAGCTAAAATTAACAAAGCATCCCTGTGCTTATAGCTGCTGTGTAGAGAACACGAAAAGTTCTGGTAGTTTTCACTTGCAACAAAATCAAGTCAAAATGTTCAGATTCAGACAGTTAAGTAGCGAATTGTAGGCAATACCTATAAAATAAAATACTTGTATGTTAACCAGCAAATTAATTTTTTTGATCGCGACGATTGTGAGTAGTTTGGAGAGTCCTTGAGATATGTACAGTTAGTTGGAAGAAAACAGTTATTACCATCTACCACCTGCCAAATTTGCAAAATCAATTCTTTTATTCCTCAAGTAGTTGTCCTTTAAAAGTATGAATTTTACATTTAATTTCCAATCCGACACGTGGGTAAGAGACCCTTTGCAAAACAGCAGCCAGGTTTTACAAAGTTGTCTCACCCTTGAATTATTTCATTAGAAAAATACCTGCAAAACAATATCAATTTTTAGCAAAACAGATTGTAAGAAATTGACAAAACTTCAAACCGCAGCCAGTGTGAAAGTATTGACAATTTTTTACGAAACGTTGATATTTTTCCCAGTCCCATTTTGCTTTGTATCTCTGATAGGCTGGAACAGGTTGTTTGTTCGGAACACCACAAAAAATGCTGTAAGTAGATATCGCAGTTTGCAAACTATTGACTAGTTTTGTGGCAGCCAATATGTAGATAATGAGTGGTATCTAATTATTGTTATTATATAGTATAATGATTACATTACATTGTCGCACACCGTCACAAAACAGTTTAATGCTAATATTTATAAAAAATACACTCCAACAATTTACTCTAATATTATCATGTAGTTACAAAGTGATGAAAACTATCATCAAAAATTCTCTCTCTATCTCTCTTTATACAAGAGTCCCGGTTTCTTATAAAACACTTAATGAATAGCATTTTTGGTATTTGATTTCAATCATGTAAAAATGTTGATTTTTTATTCAAGATTGGTGTATAGTTACTTGTTTTCAGATCACAAGTTTTTCATAGTGGTTTCAGGCAATTGTTCGGTATCAATGATTATCTATTTTGATTAAAAATTAAATGTTAACATTCTTTAATTAATTTATCGTTTATTTCGTGTTCGTGCCCAAAAAATACAAATTGCTAAACATTTTTAAAATAAACTTATTATTAAACAAACTAACTTGTTTGGCGTTGCTGTTTTCATTATTTCATTACATATAACGCCTTTGTTCCGCAATTTAGAGAAATTACATGATTGATGGATAAGCGGAGATTGAGAATGGTTTTGTGTGTTATTTGCGATTATCACGCTTTTCCTATCTCTGAGTGGTAAGATCTGTTTGATTTTGAATGAAAGCATTGTTCTTTAAAGAGCAATTTCATTTTAAATGATGCCCTAATTGTAAATTGCTACACGTGGCTACTATCGTCCACCTTTCAATATAACACGTGACCTTCCTAGTTTCTATATTAACGTGTTTGAACTTTGTTTAAATGTCTACTAAATATAACAGTTTAGTTATTAAAATTCAAATGGATAAACATCTAAGTAAATAGATGGATTCGCGATTTTGTTTTTGTCCTCCGGTCATAACAACCTGTAAAGCTGTAAAGCTTTTCCTAAAAGCTTGAGTCAATGAATCAACCCTCTTGCTACTTCATTGCACCCCGTACAATTTCTTAGAAACTATTCCTCTGGCCTCTCCCTTAATACATACCTATTCCTGCACATGAAAAGAATTAAAGTTATGGGAAGTTGAAATCACCAAATTAGGACTTCAAGATGCAGTGCCAATAAGATCATTCAAATACCACAGTGCAATTTTGCAAATTACAAAAAAATGTATATTGATGCATTACAGTTTTTACATCATTTTCTCTGTTTTAAGATATTTCATTAATATTAATACTAAGCACCCATAAAATCCAATATAAATTCCTTTCTGCAATTTGCTGCGACGATTAATTATTGAGAAGAAAAAGGAAAAATCGTCTTTTTCCCCTTTTTAAACTTTTTTCTGCTATAGTCAAGTACATCAGCACCAGCACCATATATTAACAAGCACTTTAGTATTACTTTACTACCTACTCGTGTCTTGTTCCGGTATAAAAAAACCTACCTAAACCTTAAAAGTTAAAACACATAGAACAAGACAAGGAGTTGGTTAGTAGAGCAAACAGGTCCTTGACCTAAGAACCATCTTTTGTAACTTTAATCGCCCGTCCCTCTCTTCTTCATTTTCTGCACGACACATGTGTAGGCATTTTAACTAGCTAACAGGCTTTATGCACTTTTTTCAAGAAAGAAAAAAAACTACAGCATATTATCCTTTTTTAAAGTAAAAAAGCCGTCATCATCCTTATCGTATCGCATGGCAGATCATCATAAGGATGTCGTATAAGAGCCATATAACTAGTTGCTGCTGCATAGGTAATCATAATTATTAGTGGTGATGGTGGTAGTAGTAGTAGTGAACCGGATGTAAGTTCAGGTGCATTTCCCACGTCTGCAAGGAATGCGGTAACGCATCCTCATCATCATCATCGTCGTCATCACCGTTTTTTTGTGTGAAGAAGCAAAAGAACGAGCACACCATTTATCAACAAAGTGCATCATTATTGCATTGCATGATTGTCAAATAAAACTACTCATCTCAAAAAAGCCAGCAATATAGTTGTTCTGCCGCTTCTTTTGCTGCATGGCAAATAAAAGGAAAAGTTGCAAAAAAACGATGAGGAATACGCTAAATATGGTCAACTTTTACAGGCAAGCTAGCAGATAATCTGGCAAAGTTGCTGTACGACTCGTAGTACTTGATATTTTATTATCAGTTTGTTCCCTTGTTTAACAAACAAGCAAACTTTATGGCACCGTAGAGAACAGAGTTTTTCCTCTCTCTCGTCTTTCGTTTGCTGTCATGCAACTTTGCTGTTTGAAAGGTATGCAGCACGTTTCATTTTTGCATGTGTCGAATGCATTATCATTAAATATACAGGTGTTATTTTTCAGATTCATAATTTTGTGTGATTTTTGTGGTAACCTTGGAATTTTTGAAATTCTTTTGTGGTAAGTACAAAATTTAAGTGTTAAAAATTTTTGCAGGTCAGGTAGTCAGTTTACTCTCACACGATGATAGGATCAACAATCAAGTCCATGAAACTACTACCGAACTTACTAACCGTTGCTACTGCTCTGGGAAAACAAACACAAGTGGCTTTGTCCTTCTCTGAAAGCCTGTGTCACGTTTTTTCACGCTGCTGCTACCACGATGAAAGATTAAACACGTCAATTGGGAGGACAAGACAGGTGATCACAGATAGGTGTGGTGTCATAATATATTATTCAGATTCAAATGGGATGCACATGCTGATGATGATGTAATTCCCAAAAGGAAAACATTAGTTCGTCCTTGAAGAAATCATTCGAATTCTTCAATATCAAACGGCATAAAAATGAGCAAAACAATGCGCATACTTAGTACTTTGATGAGAAGTTTTGATGTACCCATCGATTTATCAATTGACCGTCATCATTTTATCCGTCTTATGTCATGATATTGATGAATATGATGTGTTCATTCTTTCAACAGTCTGCATACTGCAAAAATGGTCATGGCCCGGATCTGAAATCATATTTAAACGATTAATTGATAATTGGAATAAAATTTCATCCTATTACAATTACAAAGCTTATAAATTTGTTTCGACATCGTCTTCGTTTAATTTTGAACTGTGCGGGAGACACAAAATGCCGTCATAACATCAAATCTGCCTACCTACTTGCTTCCTTTCCTCCCTTCCGTGTGGCGACAATGGATCAAAATGGTTATTCAACGATGACTCACCTTTATGCAAGTGTTACTGCCAGTTTTACCACCTTCACATTTTTATTAGAGTAAAAGGGTTACTCGTACACTTTTCAAACTGCTTTTTCTTTGTTGATTTTTATAGTCAATGATGATGTGTGCAGATTGTGACACGACTATTTCGTCTCACCATATCGACTCTTTATATTATGTGCAGTTTTTGTTGCAAAAACTTGAATGAGTCTGGTTTTTCGCTTTTAATTCATTATTGAGCAACCAACATCTAACCTTGCCATTGCTGCTGGTGCAGAACGGATGTCGTCTTTTAGAGAGACCTGACCTGACATGATAATAATATATTGCTGCAAGTAAACTTTTCCTTTATACTGGCTTGCTTACTATGCACTTGTTGTCGTTGTTAATATTTTCTTGATTGTCCTCATTTTTGATTTCATCAAAAGAATGCACATCCTGGACTGGAGTCTCAATCTCTGTTCACATGAGAGGAGGTTGTTGGCGTGCGCACAGAGATGGATTAGAACAAGTTGCCTTGTTTGTCCTTGCCATTCGTTATTTTCGAAAAAAGTACAGATTGCCATTATAAATATTGTACTAGAGTAAAAATATGCACATGTATAGTTTCCTTATTTTGTACGGCTTGATCCATTCATTCATTCTGCCTGTTTTGGTACATTGCACTAAATCAAAGCAAACTTTTCGCTGCAACACGTAAGTTCTTTTAAAGGGTGTATAATAATATATTTGCAAGTGAGCGAATGTAATAAATAGGTTTGCATGCAAAAGTTATGTTTTTACTCGTGTTATCATACAATTTTTTTGCAGCTTGTTGCGTTGTTGCCAATGATGATACAAGCTCTGCTTTTTTAGCTTACGGCCAAGTAATTTCTGCAAGTTTGAAGTTATTCCATCTTACCAACTACCTTGGCTATTTTTATGAATGAGTTTCCTTGGTATACAGCTTTTTTGCATCATAGTTCAGTTTTTTTAAAGAAAAAGCTTTTAGGCTTGTTGCTGTGGGTAGGGTTTGTTTCTCTACACGCTAATGGTTTAAGTTTAAGGATAAATGCGAGCAAGAAGCAAGAAGAAAAAATATTAAAGAGAGTGCATGAATATTATGGCGTAGGTAGGTACTACTATGGCACGTTGTTTGTGCTCACGTATATTGTAAGTTACAATTTGTAACTCGCAATACGGTACTGTACCATATTTTTCAATGAATGAATGAGAATGTATGAACTGACGCTTGGGCTGCAACCTGAATCTCTCTCACTAAATATCAATGAAGAATAGAGAAAGAAAGGTGGATTACACACGCATACCAGCTAACTAATGAATGAATAAAAAGAGAATAAACGTGTAATGCAACCACGAACGGATCCTTCTGACTGACAAACGATCCAACCAGCCTTTCTTGTGCATTGACTCCTGAAAATCCCCTGTTGAATTGCCAACTCCCTCCCACTCCTCCACCTGCATAAAAATGCATTCCTCATCCTCAGTCTAGCCGCGTAATCATCATAATTAATTTTCGTGCCTAGTCAGAGAATAGAGCTGCAATAAGCGGAAGATTACTACTGTGAAAAGTATGCTCTCTACACATTGTATACTAATGAAAAGTGGGAGAAGGAATAGGCCGAGATATAAAGATAACAGTTTGTGTGTGTGTCATGGCAACCTAGAGCTTATGTAAAGTAGTGGCGAAAATATTTTTATTTACTGTTCGTTTAATTATGCTGCACGCGTATTCCAAATTGGCTGCAAGGCATCTCTCATAACAGTTTATTATTATCAAATTGTTATATTTTGGCACATTTCTCTGGTAGAAAACGAATTTTCGTTAACAGATTTTGACGGACGTGAGCATTAATTTTTAGTAGTTAAATAAATAGAATAAACCTTGAGTATCTATAAAACAAAATGGATTACAAAGATAAAAAACACAAATCTGTTCTGCTTAGCCGTTTATTTATTAATGCAAGCCAATTCTTGTTTATTTGTCACTTTGGAAATAAACTGAGACGCATAAATAAATGATGAGTTGTTGCTCTTTCAATTCTTTAACTCGCCAAATATTTATTTACTCTACTAATAGCACTAACTCATCCATTCTCTCATATCATCATATATCATGGTACATGCACAAAACAATGCCCCAGCATTATCGACACAGAAATGTTGACAATAGCTGCCGCAAAACAATCATCATATTTTTTTGTCAGAAAAAAATTAAATAAAAACTGCAACAACTGTCGTTTTTTATTTTTACTGTGTGGTTTTCTTGGTGGTTAGTCTGACAATGTTGAATATTTCTTTATCTTTAGCACTACAGAGATATATAGAAAATTTTTCAAAAGTATAAAGAGATGCAAAGAAAAAGTGAAAAGGCTCTGTTGAATTTGGGCTGAAAAATAATAATAAATGGTGTGAGTGCATTCATGAGAGAGAATAGAGGGATGCGAGACCGGATCCATTTTTGCTAAAAAGTCTCGACTCGACTCGACCATTGCGGATGTAACCCAGATTTGTCGTCCTAGAACCGTTCCTCCTCTCACTCTCTTCGAAATAATAAAAAAATTTTGCCCATAAGCACACAACCACACAGCACAGACGACTTAGGACGGCGTCCTCGTAGTCGGCATAATATATAGTAATAGCTGTCTTGCGCGTCTTGTTATAGTTGGTTATAACATGATGATATCCTTTAGAAGACGAGGACTTAAGCATTACCTGTTATCTTCTTTGTTGCGAGAGGAGATTATCTGTGCGAAATGAATGAATGAATGAAGGAGGTGTTTTGTAAGTGAATTCCATTAGGCATAACAAAAGGTAGTTTTGCAGTGTGCATAGTGCCTATACACGCATACTTTACTAACAACACTGTTTAAAATGTCGCCATAATAATATATATAGAGATGGTGCAGATACCTATGAGGATGACGTTAGTTGTCACGGTTATCATTATTACGTTTGAGTACTGAGCCATCTAGTCATAATAGTACAGCTTTTGGTAGAATGATGATGATTTTTTGTATGTTTTGTACCAAATTATCTTGTATTCGCATTTTTCGCAAATTATTTTTTAACTTTTTACACTATCCTTGTAAAAAATGTATAGACAAATAGTGACAGACGGTAGCAAATAATATGCCACAATGATAGTACTAAAACGAAAAAAGCAACAATTCAACTCTCTCTTGCAATAAAAACGAGTGACAAAGTTTTCTTTGCCGTTCTACTGAAAGCACTCACGTGTGTTTTATTGCTACCTAATTGTTTAGCAAAATCTAAATAGTTGCTTTCTGGTTGTTACGTTAGAAAAATTCTTTTTGGGGTGTTTCGGTCAATACTGTAGTTGTAACATCCGACGTAAATATTTTTGTTTGGTTTTGTTATTTTTTATTTTTTGCATATATTTTAGCTTGACCATTGCACTCGGTTGGTGGGTCATTATCACCCACAACAACAAGTCGGTAGTGACATGGCCAAATAGGCGTTTACCTTTTTCGGGCAAAACCCACAGACAACAGTAACTAGAGTCAGTCAGTGAGATGCTTGTTTGACAATAAATTCTTTGACAAATTCTAACCATTTCCTCTAGTTATGATTTTTGAACAGTACAATCAACATAAATCAGTTTACCTTGCTGTTTAAAATTCAGGGGAGAATAGTTTACATTTTTAATTTCAATCAGTCGTAGTCATTGGCTGGCATGTACTTGCATGTATAATAACCAAATAGATCTAGTCGGGCGCACGTTGAAATCTAGAAATGAAGAGTCAGACTGGAGTTAAAATGAAGACTTGTTGTGTTACCGACCATGGCCACCGCCGCCGCTAAGGCTGTTTCTCTTTTCGCCTTCATTGATTAGTAATTGCTCACTTAAGAAGCTTTATTTACATTTTTCTGCAATTACTTTTTACAGATACTGTATTTTCTCTGT
>CM056173.1:33356004-33421975 GCA_029691765.1 Entomobrya proxima
ATGCAGAGTACCTCCAATAGTAGCATAACAAGCAATAATACCACCACAAACACATTTTTAATGTAGCAATCAGCAGCAGACAGGCAGGTATTAGGTATGCAGCTAAAGACCGCATGATGTGTGCAATTTTTTTTGTGTGCTACCTTTCCATTTTATTGCACTATGCAAAGTACGTGAATATTTCATTCACTCATTCTTCTAGTTCCTGTTTTAGAATTTAAAAAAAATCTTTTTAGAGAATTTAGGATTCTTTACTTAACAAAATATACATACATATTTTTGGTTTAGAGAATTAGAGATCATCTCATTCTTAAAAAGAAGTGTAGTAGGCCTTAGAGCAGTTTCCTCTTTCTTATAGCATATTTCTCAGAGCCTTTTCTTCTCTGATCAAGCCAACCCGTCTAACAAGTTACTTTAGTTAGCCTTTAAAACAGTATGTTCTGTTGTTTTTAAAAAGCTGTAAAATATGTAAGCATCCTCCTAACTCTTCTCACAAGCTCATCAACAGCTTTAAACCTCTTACAACTTTACCAACAGTCAGCCGGAGCCACTGTTCGTAATATGGCTTTTCGTAAAACTAGTCTTCCTTTCCGGCACTCAGTGTTGGTTTGATTGTTGAGGTGTGATCATGAGCACAACTACACTTCTCATTGCATTCATTGAACAGATTCATAGAATATTTTTGGTTTGCCTTTTCCTGCTTCCTTTTCCTTCATTTTCCTCCTGTGCGTCAATTCGTCACAAGTTCTGTGAGTTATACAATTGTGCTGGTTGCTAATTGATTCAAATCTTATCATGAGGCCCAAGTGTTCAAAAACATTTAAAACGTAGGCAAATATCATTACGCATTTTGTCAAAAAATTGTCAAAAAATGAAAATACTTGACAAACTGGACAACGCAATGGACCAACAACGTACGTGATCAGATCAAAAGCAATAATCTGTTGCACCTTGCATCATTGTGGTAAAGTACATTCACGTCACCACTTCATTTTTTTGGTTCAATGATAATAACATGGACACAAGCAATAAATTCACAACCGAAGCTCACAAAACTGTAAAGCACTTGGCATTTTAATTGATAAGGTGTATTTAAGTGAACATTAATGTCACGTTGTCGCCGTTTCAGTTGAATTAAGACTAGTCGACGTGGTCACAACATCATTTAGGAGTTTAAATATTATTTGCTAAAAGGTAAAGCACACATTTTTCTTGTACCTTATTTTTTATTGTTCTCTTGTAGGAGGCAACTCATTGTCAGTCCCATCAAAATTCCAACGCATGGCTTGATTTTGCAAACTTCATTTTTCCATTTTCTTTCTGGTCTGTGCATTCTATCTTGTAGTCGAGCAAAAGGAAAGCAATTTTAACGATGTAGCATCTCCTCCCTCTTATGACACACAGGCAGTGTATTACATGCCAGAGTGGCTATGACTAATACGGATTTTTTCTTGCCATGCAGTGCATTTTTGCCATAAATACCCCTTAGGAGGTACGATTCTCTCTGTTGGTCAGCATTCAGATTTTAACTCGCCATGTGCCAGCTAGTGTGTGATTGAATAACAGACAACCACGTTCTTTCAAAGATGGTCAGGAACTCACTAGGACTCGTACTTGGTAATAATGGGAGTGTTTTATTTTTCTTTAAAGATTCAGCACTTCAAATTCCTCATTTCACGGTAAATTTCAGGCGGAATGGACGGCAGTATAAAAAATGATTTGTTGATGACACTTTTTAAAGGGCTATTATTAGGTTTTTCATTTTCTCAGAGTGAGAGAGGTGGACTGGTATCCTCCTCAACTGAAAAGCATTGTTATTTCATCATAATGCCAGAAAGAGTTTAATAATTGCTACCGTTAGATTTTCAACCCATGAAAGAAAGCAATGCATTATAACTAGCAAGATTATTTATTGCTTAGGAACGTATTATTTAGTGCTAATTTTGTGGTTGCAGTGGTGATACATAGTACATAGTAGCAGCAGCAGCACAAGACCAGACAACAGAGCTATATTACATTTTCATGAATGAGCATGCTGCTGCGAAGGCATTCAGGCATTCATCCCATTCATTTCTCGCTTTCGCTTCTTCTCACTTACATAAAAACCATATTATTACTCAACTTAACAGCATCATATTATTGCTGCCATTATTATGATCATCATAGCACACCACCACCACCAGCAGCAGCATCAGACTGACATCATCATCATTCTCTCCTCCGTTCTCATCATGATGACAAACGATGCACGACGAGGACCAAGACCAAAACGACTCTCCATTCCAACAACGATAACTTCTCAAATGATTTTCATTACTAACCAGTGCGTTCTCGTCACTCATTCTGTTGTTGTTACTGCTGCTGCTGGAGAAGCTGCATCATTCTCAATCTCCATCGCCGTCGTCATCAACATCCACAACAACTTTGTTGAGTAATCCACTAAACATTATCGTGCTGATTGACTATGAATGACTCGTTCTGTGTCTCTCTGCCACTGGTGCCAAACACTCAATCAATTTTCGTTCATCATTCGTAATATTTCTCACTCCGTCTCTCTCTCTCTAGCAATTAATTTGAAATGTGAACTCGATCGATTAAGTATATTTAGGAGTGACAATGCCTTTAGTTGTGTGACTTTGGAAACCCATACACTATTCGACTATTCTGTGCTTCCAATTGTTTTTAAAAAGTGAAGTTCCTAGTAATTTTACCTATTGACAGAACAGTGCTAGCAATAAATGGGAAGGCTAATTATGAAAAATTGAAAATCTTTTCCGTTCATTCAATCTGTGACTTTTGCACTAAAACCCTGGACTAATGAAAACAAGACTGGCTTACACTGGAAAATCATGATTACCTATCGTCATTACGGTTTATCACTCATCATAAATGGTATGACTGCTCCAATATTTTTTTCTAACATTTTCAATATTATTCTAATTTACGTTTGTAAACTCTTGAAACAAAAAATAGGTTATTACCGTGTCATTTTAGTATTTAATGTTCATAAAGTAGTTCAACTCCGTAATAAAGTAACTTTGACATGTTGAGTGAGACAACGAGAGAAGGGGGATGGTGAGAGCGTAAAACTATTCATAATGCACAACAAATCGGTATATAGCGTGTGAAAATAAACGTTTGGTTTGTTTGTCTCTCTGCTTGTGAATGAACAGATATAGAAAATAATCTTATCATTTATGTATTATGTAGCCCAGCAGAGCAGGAGCAGAGCTTGTCACGGTAAAAGTGTTACAATTTTACCATAATCATATGCACAATACAAACTCATAATGGTCGTTAGTTGCATCATCATTCTGGTCTGTATACTTGAAAAATGCTGAAATAATATATTACTAGTATTAATAGGAACAATGATAGCCTAAATCACATTTTAGATGCTCATTTTCATTATTAGTTGTGTACATAATATGTTCATCTGTTGTAGCAGCATGTATTATAAAAGGGCTCCTCTTTTCTGGTCTACAGAGTCACAATAATTTACAGCAACGTCAGCAGACTCTCACTCGTCGTCACTTTTATTACAAATTATCATCTAGTAAAAATAGACAAGAATATATGCAGGCCTCGTCTCTCATCATCTCATTTGATGGTGGCAACTGGCAACGTCGGATTGTTTGGCATTGGCAGTGTCAATGTGGCGTTAGTTCTCATTACACTATCGTTAGTAAACCAAACACCAGCAGCACTTTGCATTTTTCCATGAAGGTTTGTGGTTATTTGGTTACTGCACGACTTTCCTTTATGGGCCAATATTAGCACAGCCAACCAGAACCAAACCAAACTGTGTGGCTTCTTTTTAGATCGCTGTTTTGAGTGACATTAAAAAATCTATAAAAACAGTCAAGCTTCTTTTCATGAGAAGAGTAGGACGACAATAATACAGAGGACGAAGAAGACGAAGATGCACATGATATGCCAAATTAAGCAGGCTCATGGACCATCCTCGTGATAAATAATGATGATAAAATTGTCAGTCAAATGACTCATAAATGCACAACATGATGAGTGTTCTGGCTTGCTAATAAGGAGCGCGCATCTCTGATTTTGTTTTAGAAAATCGTCTCCGTTATTCTCTGTCCAAATAATGGCATGTCTATGCTGATTGGTGGCTTTGTGCTTTAATAGCTATTCTATATGACAATTTATATTGAGCCATTGAACGCGGCTTCTTTTTGACTTACAGCACAATCGTTTTGTTGGTAGGAATTTATATAATTGCCTAAAATAAAACCACTTTGTCGCATAATACTAGGCTCACATAACATTTATGATGGAGCAATTATAATGGATATAAAATTCATGAAATTGTCACCTAGATAGATATAGCAGTCGTAGTGAGCACATTAACAAGTTGTGCAGGAGCTGTGAATTTGTTCTCCCGTTCTGTGACGAGATTATCTACCACATAAAATACGGATTGGTTCTACTAAAAATTGCAGGTCTGTTGAAATTGAATTCAAGCTTTGCGTCTAAATTCTCTTTTTAGTACTCATCCTCCTTCTTTTCCTTTTTCTTAAGAAGTCGTGAATCGTGATCATCATAACTCCATTCACTTCATAAGTTTTGTGTTGCTGTTAATGACGAAAACTATACATAGCCCTGTTAACGAGAACGGTGCTCGCATCTTGTTGCTATAGCAACACATTACAAAATAGTAATAACAATTAGATGGAAATTAGTAATTGGTTAATGGAGCACACGTGGCGTTTGGCGTTTCTCTACTTGCTCATTCACAACTCATAATCCATAAGTTGAATGCGTGGATCCATGCCATTGATCCTTCTTCTCTCTTTCTCTTTCAAAAAGCCTATTCTAGCAGTAGAACCACAGAGTCAAGCAGTTTGCATTGCAATCCACTCTGTATTTAGACAAAATTAGTTATTTATATTGCCACAATTTCTACTCCTACGCAAACATTATTGTCATATCTATAAAATCGCAACTTGACCATATTTCTCATTGATTCTAGCAACACTGATCTGAATTTGACTAGATAATTGTCCAGTCCAGAGTAGGGATATTATGTTATTCACAAAAGTGCTTAGCGGCTAAACATTAAAGTTAAGTTTAAAGACTTTCAAAGAATTTCCTTTTCATTTGGCTGTAGATATCCACATTCCACCGACTACTATGTCTAGCCAAAAAAAGTAGAGAGGAGTATACTAATCCTCCTCACCATCATTCAACCAACTGGAAAAGTATCATATCCTTTAGAAACCTGATTTTTTATACGTTAAGCTTTAAAATATCGTTTGTGTGTGCAGGTATAAGGTGTAATAGTAATGCACCATGGCACCAAACAAGGGTCGTTTGCCAAAAAATATTAATGTTTGCAAATACACCTTGTTAGCAGCGGTAGTAGTGGTAGCCTCTCCGCATAACACACGTATTTTTCAACAGATGAAGATAACAATATTGAAAGAAGACGAAGAAAGAAAGGAAATCATTGGCCAGATATTTTATGATTATTATTGCATTATAAAAAATGTACATTTTTTATTCTCGAGATACAATCGAAACCACTACTCACTCACTACTACACTCACACAGCTTCCTTCTTTGAAAGGAAAAAATGCTAGTGTTGTGTGTGTAAGGATATAGCAGTACAATGTGAGACACATGTAAAACCTTGCTGATGAAATTGTAAGAACAATTTTTGAAGATGAAGAAAAAATGAATAGCTTCACAGAAAAAATAAAATGTGTTTTAAGGTTTTCTTTCACTATTTTTTCAAAAGTCTAGTTTAGTAGTGGTAGAGTGGAATGTTCTCACAAAAAAGACAGCATTTTCCTTCAAAGTATTATTGATAATACGAAGATGATGATGATAATTCATCATTTCTCTCTCATCATCGTTGATGTGATGGGAACCATGCATGTATAACACACTGATTCACAGGGTGTATCGAATTGTAATCAAGACCAAGAAAAAGATTTTTTTCTCTCTGTCCGCCTGATTATTGTTGTGAAAGTTGCAGTTTTTTTTTGGTACAGATAGGACGTGTGTATGAAATAGGCACAAAAAGTAGAAATCTCGTGCTGCTTGTTGCTATCATATCGCATCGTGGCTTGAGCTTGTGCCATGGAAAATAATGATGAGTTTTTGATAAAATAATGAGTGATGACGGTTATACTGTCGGTGGCTACTAGTGGGCACGACATGCTGCTGCTACTGTCGGTATTACACAAGCTTAGTTTAGAGTTTAGTACCCTAGTCAAGTATGGTACGTAATAATAAGGCATAAAAATTTTTATGAAGGGAATGGCCGAAAAGCATAAAAAATTCACGTCTCCGTCAAACGCTTTGTTTAAGACGGGGGTAAAGGAATTTATTGACTGGGGCCGTGCAAACATAAAGTGGTCAAATTTAGCTTCTCTCACAAGCTGACATTAAATCTATTACGCTTGTCAAGTAGCCCACTATATAGGAACACTGAGGCTGTGTCCAGTCAGTGGATGCAAGGAGATAATTTAGTTTCTGACGAAAAAAAAAAACAATTTCGCAACTTTAGACAAAATCCCGCTTCTCGTTAAAGGAATACTACTCCTGTTATTTATTCTTCTTCCCAATCATCATGCTCATCAGTTTGGTGAAGCATTATTTTTATTGTTAAATACAATATTATGCTGAAGGGCTGGTTCTCCTATTACTTTGCAAATCGGTTGCAGGATAGGCAGTTTTTAAAGAAAGGTACATGAAATTCTTGAGATGACGGGAGTACGATGCTGGTGTTGATAATAAAGAGGAACGATGATTGTGATTGTGAGTTCCAAATCAGTGACTTTTACGGCAGATGTGAGCTGAGAGAAAAAGTAGCAAGCCTAGGATTTTAGATGCCAGAGCACAAAAGTCTATATTCAAGTAGAAGCATTAGAGTCCTAATGAAAAATGACCACCACACCAGTGGAAAATTGTTTTTGTAAATTAGAAAAAAATCATTCATCATTTTCTATCATTTGAATGGCATGTTACATAAAAATGCATGCATGCACACACAAACACACCTCAAACAATACTTATCAATCAACATGATCAAGGGAGCCAGTATGCAGTTTCAATTTAAAACTGTGGCACGTATCCCTATTTAATAGAATTACAACCGACTACCAATTAACACCAGCGCGAGCGTGTTGTGGGTTTAAAAGGCTTGTAGAAAATAATAGGTTCTCGACAAACTACCACTTTCACGGGAAATTTACGCCGTGTGGCGGCTCGCTGAGCTGCACATTATACTAAAGCACCTTTCAAAGAAAGAAAATTGGAATATTTGAAGTGGGAGCAATTAAATGGACGAAACGCTTTTTGTCATGTCAATCGTCCACTCTAAAACAGGTGGTCTCCATTTGTAAAACTTTACTACAGGTGCATGCATAATATTCCACCAGAAATGCGTCAAATCAGTATCACCCACGGTGGCTTTTAGACTTAAAACATTTACAACCTATTTACATTATATCATATACTCTCAAAGCCCTTTCGGTACGATTCTCGGTGTAATAATCTTTGGTTACTCGAGTGGTCAAGTGGTGACGAACCAAATTGTTTTTATTGTTCTTCACAGCAAATATTTTTAAAAGATTCATTAAGCTGTATACTTTACAGCTCACTTGCAAACATCCGCACTTGAAATAGGTAATAATAGCAGCAGTAAAATTAAATTAAATCGACCCCATCGTGTGCATGCTTGTTTAACGTAAAAGCTGTGCTTCCGCCGGCAGAAGTTCGAGTTTTGCTGGTTTTGTAGCATTGCACGTAACAAGTCCAAAAACTCATTCATTCAAAATGCAGTTTTAATTTCAAGGTGTGTCTACTACCACCACGGATGTAATAGCATGATGAAATTCTCAGATTTGCCTTTCATTTTTAGTTGCCTAAAAATTCATTCTTGACCAAACTTTTTTTTTCACCTTTACTCCCTGACATGGCAATCCTCTTATGATTAGAATCCATCATCCATGCTGTTCGTTCATTAAGTATGTAGGTAGGGGGAAGTTGCACTTTAAAAAATAAAAATCTCATTGAAATGCAGACATTCTTAGGCTCTCTAGACACATTACTGCAATGCAGTTTTAGTTGGTCGAAACTGACCCGAAAAAGTACAACAGTGATTACTACTACACGCGCGATACTTGCTCTACTGCTTGCTTGATGTTACACGATAAGGGAAGCATGCAACAGAATCTGTATCAGCTAATTAGCTAGAAATCGCATTAGTCTTTTTTTTCGTTGGGGTCAGTACAAGACCATTATCTTTCTGCGAAGACACCATCAGCATTCCTAATGATTACATCTCTCTTCTACCAAGCTAGTAAAGTTGATGATGCTTCGTTTTCCCGTTGACTTTGTTTTTTTAAAAGAAATGATAAAAAATCGGCTGCAGACACCAAAACTCTCTCAATGATTGCCACGCTGACCGACCAGTTATTACTAGTATACACGTTGTCTTCCGCTGGAAGTCTTTTTTTAATCCGAACTTTCCATCTTGCGGAAACGTCTGTTTTTCTTCTTTTTTAGATAGAGAAGGTATTAGTACAGTTTAATTTTATCACGTATCCCCAGTGATAGAGCAACAAGATGGGCAAATGCAGTCAACCAAGTCATGGTCATAACTATAACAGATATGCATCTTTTATACTGGTTGTCTGTGTGCACACTTATCAGAGTGTAGATAATGTTCAGGTGGGCAATAAACGCAAGAAAGTACTTTGCTCTTGGCATAATCAGCAGTAGGTTGAAAATTAGACAAGCAGGGATTATTTCGTCGGGTTAACAATTCTTCTGATTCACAGAAAATAGATAATCAAATCAAATCATAGCAGCATGACTTACAGGTTAGAATTGAATGTATAGGTATACCGAGAGTGGTCATCATCCAGCACGTACATAGCTGAACAAACAGTGTGTGTGAGCGGGTGTTTTTGGGAGAAAAAAAAGGAAGCGAAGCAAAGAGCCTTTTCAAGTTAGCTTTCAGAAGGACACGATGTGTATCAGAATGATAATGATGTATTGCCTTAGCAAGTACTACTATTATTACTAAAAAGGCATATTCCTTCCTCTCTATTTTTGAATGAATGAAAAAAACGAGTGAAAAGCAATTTAATTAAGAGAATGATGTTGATTACAAACCCGTGATAAGAAACAAGGCCAATAAAATCAGTAAAGGATGATGATGTTGAAGGAGGACAACATTAGATTAGACGCATGTGTGGATATTCTTAAGTATTGATCAAGATATTATTTAAAGTTGATAATTGATTAAATTAGCGTGAAACAAAATTTATTGCAATTATGGTAGAGGATGAACATTTTGGAAGACGAGATAAGGTGGCAGCATACTGTGAATTGACAGATAGAAGAAAATACTGACCCCTGACCATTTAATTTGAAGTGCATACTGCCAATATTGAATTACATGGCTGTGTTGTTGATGTAGTAATGTATTTTTTTGTTCTTTGTTCTTTTTTCATCTTTGGAAGACGCCATCGAGCAAGGGCTGAACCACTGACATCTATAAAATGTTAGAGCAAGCGACCAGGGAAATTGGAGAAAGCAGAGAAGCTTCGCTGGATTTTGTTTCCATGTGCTCAGGAGGCGCTACAAACTCGAAAAGGTGCGGAACGGCAGGATACGTTGTCCTGGCTTGGGACAGAGGTTTCTTATCCGGAAAAGTGAAGAAAAAACCAAAAACACCAAATACGAGCGATTTTCCCACGAGGCCTTTTTTATTTAGTAGGGTCGGTGGGACTTTTGCCCGTATTCATGTGTTTTGATTTTCAACGCAAACCCTTCCAGATTTCCAAAAACTGAAATGTACAAAGAATTAAAGAAGATGTCTAGAAAGGAACGGATAAACCAGTCAGCCAAAATTAACAGCAATTTTGCAAACAACAGCAGCAGCAGCAAACATTGGGGTAAGTTGCCACTACTATCTATATATGGCCTATGAACATATATTAGTCTTTTTAGCAGTTTCAATCTTTTTGAAACATCAGATTATTAGATAATATCAATCACACAATTACTATTACTTGATTCCACATAATAAAGAGAAAAGAAAGAAAACTGGCCTCCTCGTGCCGCCGAAAAAACCCCTTTCTACCATGTTTTTTTTGGCTTTTCAGTTTGAGTAAACCCGTAACCAGCGCTACGCTTTATGAAACGTGAATAATTTGGCATTAAGGTTGCAACATAAAATAAAACGATGAGTTTTGATGATGACACATTCGCATTTTATTGTAGCATGCATCAGTGAACCGGCAAAAGCAGATGAGTCATTTTCCGTCTTTGTACTACACACATATTTCAGTTTTCTCATGTCGTTTTCTTCATCAACGGAAATATTAAAATACGTTGAAATAACGTGCACAAGTCATGTGTCGTGTTGCAGCTGCCAGTGCGGACGCGGGTGGACCACTTTTCATCTTTCTTGGAAATACGCATAGGTACTTCCCTTTTGCAAAAAAGGCATGTTTAAAAGTAAATCAGGTTAAACACGAAATGAAACATTGAGCTGCAAACTTCAGCGTTTTACTTTATCTGGAAAGAAATGTGAAAGGATATCAACATCTAACGTTGACGGAAAAACATACATATGACACGAATTGATATGTTCACAGCATTTAAAATTGTGTTTTTGAGAATGATGAGCAAGTTAATTTAATTAAAACTGAAATTTAGTAATGAGCAAGTAGGTATATGATTTCTTTTTTCCCAAAAGAAGTTATCGACTAAAAATTAACAACTTTGCACAAATAAAAGAATGAATGGGCATCATTGTAAAAATGTGGCCAAGCCTTTTCATAGGTTTGCATGAAAAAAATGGAAATTAATACTGAGAGATGGGATGAGTGAAATTAAATTAATAGCAAAGTTGACGTTGCTATGATGAAATGAAAACCCAAAAACACGAATAATTTGCATGCTCACCAATTTATGATGTGCCTACAGTGCATGCAAAAGGTCTGTGCGGATGGATGGATACAAGCAAGTCAATGTGGATATTTTGATGACGACGAGTTGAGTCATCATTTTTATGATGCTGGCAATATAATATAGCTATTGGGCAGATAATAATCTTTGGTTTATGAAATATATAACAGCATGGCAATGATTACTAATAAGAGCAAAGAAGTAAACTCAGTAGACTCTCTTCACCCAATAAAACTGACGATTGCTTTATTATTTTGTGTATTTTGCAAGACAAACACTTATCCACACTGAAGAAGTATTGGAAGAATCGACTGGCTAAAAATAATTAATAATATTGTGCATTAGATAAGCTCGTATTTTCATCATCATCATCAGCGTTTCTCTGTGTTGATGCTCATTTCAAGCAATGTCACTTTATACATAGGCAATAATAATAAAATGATGGAAAGAGAATAAATGAGGGAAGTCCGTGTGTCGTGTCTCGGTATCCGTATCAACTTCTCTATTTTCGCCTAGCACTACCACCACACCAAAAATCCAGAAAGGTAATGCTCGAGTTAATTCTTTGGCATTCTCTTTGTTGCATTTTTTGGGGCGACACTTAACCACTGTTCATATTAACTAAATGCTAGCACGTAGTTTGATGCAAATCCGCTTGGAACGCCACTGTATTTTACTGCATTCCGATACAGTGGCGTTCCTAGCGGATTTCAGCGAACTACGTGCTAGCATTTAGTTAATATGAACAGTGGTTAAGTGTCGCCCCAAAAAATGCAACAAAGAGAATGCCAAAGAATTAACTCGAGCATTACCTTTCTGGATTTTTGGTGTGACTACCACTGCCAGTAAAGCATGATACTATTCATCTCGCTGTCGTCCCATCATCAGCATCAACGTTCTCAGGTTTCATCATCCAGCGAGGCCGGAGATGAAGAGCACTCTTCATTATCACTCTGTTAATTAAAACTTTCTTGATTGCTTCCCATTCCATTCTTACAGTCAAAGATACAGAGAATTGGATGCGCCATTGAATAATGTATGCATGTAGAAAATGGTTTCACAGAACAACAAGCAATATCCGTACTCCGTAAACTACTTTGCACTTTTGGTGATGCTAAAAGGACGGTGCTACCAAGTAGTTTTTGGAGTAGGGTACTACTTAATAAACAAGAAGCAAAAACATGCTTCGAGGTAATCACTAATCGCACATCCGCTGCTTGGCTAATCTTCGTCCCAACCTAGATAAAACTTTTACTTCTGGTCTGGCAGTCAATTCTCGTAATCTCGTAGTAGTAGTGCTTGTTTTTACAAACACTCGATTGTTATTGATTCCTGTCAACTTGAAATAAAAACAATGCTGAGGTTTGGGTATGTGGTGCGTGGAGAAATGCAATATTATGGCGAAATGGCGAAAATCCTTTAAAACGTAAAGCTTTCTGGTACATGTATTTTTGCGTTGCAAACCCACTTTTTGTAGTTGCTGTGTTTATTACAAAAACCTGTTTTGATGTTTAAAGTAAATACTTTTGTCACGATGTGCATGGAGGCTGTCTACTTGAACTAGTCAATGATATAACCATAAGGTCCAACCTGCAAGTTTCAATTAGGCACAAGAAAATAAAATCTCTCAGGAAACGCTTTATGAGGGAGGCATGAAAACGTCATGCTGACGTTAAAATAAATTATTGTTACGACACATCATTAAAAAGTAGTGTAAGCATTTTAATTGCAAGTATGCAAATGTAACTGATTGCTGAATTGTGTGATCATGACAAGAAGACGTTTTTTCGGTGCGGAACCGATAACTTTTATGTCCTTGCCTTCTTGTCTTTGTCAGTTGAGTAAACTCCTTGGCATTCTCCCTTTTAGAGGCGAATGAGTTGAATGAGCGTGTAATCATAAGTTGTTTGTTGTATACTTCTGTTTTTACTCACCCTGAATGCGGGCTCATGCGGTGTGAATTGTGAATGAATCCTGCATAATGGATTCTTGTAGTACGGCATAGAAAATAAAGTTTCATGTCTTTTCTCTCCCTTTCTCTCCATTTCACTCTCGAAAAGTTACCAGCATCAGAACAGTCTCTCTCTCTTGCTGCTTGGTCGGTTCAATGAAAAGGCAAAAAAGCCAGTGGCTTGGTCGTCTTGTACCGTTTTATTCTCTGCTAACTTTATTTTTCGCAAAAATAAGTTAAGCTAGTACTAGCACTGCTACTCCTACTACTCGGTACTCACTACTACTGGCTGTCTCTCCGGAGAATCATTCTCATTACATTAGATTCTCTCTTGTGAGCGAGTAGCAACATTTACTTGACATTAAACATTAATGAAGACAAGCAAGCGGGATAAGAGGAGGAGGATCAAGGAACGAAGAGAAGAAAAACACAAGAAAAGTTGTGAAAACAGCAGAGTTTTTGGAAGGAACAGCGGCGACCTAGTGGTCGTTGTGCAGTTGGCTTTTGGTAAACAAGCAGGAAGAGAGGGTGATAGTAGGACTTGGAGTACTGATGAGGATGTTGATCATGCTACTTGATATGGAGTACTACTACTTCCAAAACTTGAATGTAAAGCTATCTACTTGCTATTTACCAAGAGAACAGGCACTATTTTACAATAGCGGACTTTCCTTAAAAAATGGCAGAGGTTTTTCCTGGAGTAGTATCATCATCATATTATAAGTACATCCTAGTTAGCGCCACGCCAAGTTTCTGGTCAGGAGAGGGAGTAAAGTTACGCTAGGAGCAGTAAAAAGATTGATGGCGAAACAACGGTGTGCTAATAATATTAAATAGCTTAATATAGAGTTTATTACGCGCGGTAGTGCACAGAAGAAAAGGTGAATGCTAAGTAAAGTTAAGAGAGAGGGTTGGAGAATGGCGATTATGAAGATGCGAGAGAGCAGGTAAGTAATAAACCAACCAACATATACAACGTAGTAATGAAATGGCGCTCATAAGACTGCATTTTCAAAGCAAGCAATACAAACTTTGTGCTTTTCAGAGCACTCTTATGTACCAAGTTTGTCAGCACAAATGAATCATTTTTCATTTTGCAGGTGTGGACAGACGGCCAACTATACTACCAAAAGTAGCTTTAAAATATAAGTTACATCTTTAAAAGCGCTTAATAAACTAAAGAGGAGTGTAGTTTGTATACAACTTTAAAGTACAAGTTATGGAGGAGCAGCATAAAGCATCATTTTAGCAACCATTTTTGGTCCTTTTGGCAACTAAACAAAGCTTAAAGCACTTGATTGTACTTGGACAGTAATGTAGGTAGCTTGTAGACACACAACAAAACTGTTATAAAGAACGGGGCATTCCCCGCTCATTAATAATGAACAAACCTACACTGGAAAAAACTTTACACATGTTTCCAGCAATAGCAAATGCTGAAAGCGTATTTTCCAACTTGAGAATGATATGGTGGCTAAAATAACTGGTTCTATCATCATGATCACCGTTGATCATTGACCATGTACCACGATTTTTAATCTAATGAAGTGACAAGACGCAAAAATGTGAACCCGTGAAGCAAGCATGTACATGAACTTAAATCATGTAAATGAATGCATAGTGTAAACAAAGAATATATACTAAAACGCATTTTTGTCGCCAAAATGGTTTTCCACGTGTGCCCACCAGTTTGGCAGCGGTGCAATATACCAACAGAGAAACCCTATCTGCCAATGCAGGTGTGTACATAGAAGCTTAGTTTTTTTATATATTTTAACACAAAGTTTAGTTACAAGGAATGTCACTATATCCAATGTAAATAGTTTATCTAGTAAAATTGCGGAAAATGGATTCTCATGGTTCATGTCCAGTAGATACATGATTAAAGGGAAATTTGTTGGCTGTTAAACTATTTGCCAAAACACTTGTCCTGACGCTGGCAATGTACTATACAATACACGCTTGTAATGTAAACAAAGTTTACTTTAACGATACTTACTACAAGTCCGTCTTTGTCCGTAGGCCGTGTAGCCTGTGAATTACGTGTTGCAAGCAGGCGGCTCCTTGCTTGCATTCATTCATGCATCACTTTTCTGCCAGTGCTGTGCTGCTACAAACTACCGATAAAAGAGATGGATGAGCTCATGCATAAAAATAAAAAAGCCTTTTTTGTCCAGCAAGACGAGCCGAGCCAGTGTCCAGCAACTGCTGCTGTGCCATTTTTATCGTCCATTCTATTCCTATGTCATCATGTGCGTTCAACTATGTCTTGTGAACGTACTACGTACGTGTATAGTGAATATAAATATATGTGTTATTTTTTTGCATCTCATGGTTCATGGGTGCTCCCGCGTGCGTACATTGAGTTTGTCCAAAGTACACATTTTGCTTAAAAGGTCACTCATGTTTTTACGTGTATTGACTGATTAATTGCCGAAAAAAGCGGCCGCGTCGTGCCTTTGTCATTTTGGATTTTCCACGCTTCTTTTTTCTTTAGTTTTCACTGTTCAATTTGCATTGCTGTTTACAGATGAACAGACAACTAAATTAGCAAAAGTCAACATTTTTGACATTCTTTAGCCGTCATAATGATTTCCGCAAATAAACCATGCATAAACTTTGGACAATTTGTTTTCAAAAAAATCATGATACTCTGCCAAGCGATATAAATTAGTAATTATGTAAAACCAAGGAATTCCCCGCCTACTTCAAAGCCATAAAAGAATATTTCTGTGTGTACAGTGTGCACATAGCTTTCTCTACTCAATTCAAGTGATTTGTTGTTGCTATAGCATCCCCTAAACCAATATAATATATGTTACCTATCATCATCATCATCCATGTCATTTTTTATTGCTGCTGTCGACTGTCGAGCTTGCAAACATCCAAATCTTATCGAAATACAATAAACTGGAGATTTTCTTTTAGCTCAGTATAAAATGCACGATTGTCATTGCCACACAAATATTATTTGCTCTTTTGTCAAACAGAGAGACAGCCTGAAAAGTAATGAAACGCGGATGTCAATCTTGCTTTGCCACACCACAAAAGAGGATGTTGTTACATATTATTTGGTTTTTGCTCTGTTGGTATTCTCAGCTTGTTTGTAGTCAGCAGCAGCAGCAAAACACCTACACTTTTGATGTCTTGTGACTTGATTCATTCATGTCTATAAAGAATGTTTGATATCCTATATCACAATGATCGTGGTTTGCGATGATTCATTCAATGCACCAGCTATTATATACCCTTTCATTTTTTCCCTTTTCTCCTGTCATCGTTATCATTCCTGTCATTACAACAATCTTTGTCCTATTTTTTGTGTACTCTGTCTTGCTCTAGTAAAAACCATTTTGAATTTTATATCCTCCTTTTTAACAATGTCCGTGAGTTTACGGTATGTAAATATTAGCGTGGGGAATGCTTTTACATCGCTCCTATATAGGTGACTATTCTCTGTGATCATGCAAATCTTGAAAAATAAACAAAAGTGGACCTGTACAGTTGGCCAAAAATGATAATTCCAGTTTACAATACACAGTATATACTTTGTCGGGCCAAATGGAACGAAACAACGGGTTGTAAAAATATTCATAATAGCAATTTTTCACCATCATAATCATGATGCATAGTTGTAAAAACAATGAAGTACAAAGTATTTTCCGAGTATATTGTGTATTATCATTTTCCACCAAGTTAATATTATTATGCGGAAAAAGTATGGCAAGTCAGCATAGTTTTCCCAATGAAACGGCAAAAAAACACAGTATTATTCACATTGAGAGAGAGTGACTGCGACAGAGACTGTAGTTTAGTTAGGTCGGCATATAAAAATGACGACAACGGAATAAAAATGCACATCTTCATACTCCCGTTTGATATTAAATTGGTCAACTTTATTCTACCGTTATATAACAGCTTGGACAATTTGTTGGTTATGTAAAAACAACTGCCGCTGCTGCTGCAGCAAACGTTTGATCTTTATCTTTGTCATGTCTCTCTTGTCTGGGTCACCAGGGATATTTGCACTAGTACAGTGAAGCGTCCCCAGCCCTGGCAAATATAAATGACAAGAATCATAACGCAAATTTATTATGTACCGCTGTAAGAGGATGGATATAATAAACAGACAATAAAGCGAACTGCAATAATAACGTGAACTACATAATGAGCAAATATGACGCGGTAGTTGATAGTATATGGTAGCATAGCATTTTTATTACCAAGCTCCTTGGAAATTGAGCACAAACCCAATGAGGTAGTATAAACCAAAAAAATCGCCCAGTTTAGTAGGCAGCCTCACAGGTTTGATTGTTGAGATGCAGTTGTTGATCTGCAGTGAAAACTGCACTGCACCAAGGCACAAAAATGCTGCGAATTTTAGAATTATCTCTAAGAGGACAATGAAAACATGAAGCATGCGGTCGTTTTATTGAACGCAGCACAATAGTTATTACCTTACACATTAATTCCTATATTTTTTGCTGACCTTCAACTTGGGTAGTAAAGAGCAAAGCCAATATGAGTAGTTATTAAAGCTAACAGGAACGAAGTCGGCATTTGGTGAATATTATTTGTTGGTTGGTGTTGGTATGGCAAGTATGGTGTGTGTAGCGCGCAATATCCATGAGCAAATGGTACGATTCTCGTCATCGTCATCTACCTCTACGCATTGTCATATTGCCAATCTTCTTGTTGTCGTCTTGCTTGGTGCGTATGCGGTATGCATAGTGATCATTTAACAAGACATTTTTGCTTGACTTGGATTGGTATTGCTGAAATAAATGTTAAAGATGATGATAGCTTCCTACATGTCTGGGAATTACCAAGATCGCCCATCATCTGGATGACAATCAGGTTCCCTTTTTTGTCTACTATATTCTCTGCGATTCGTGCTGCATGAGGAATGCAATCAGAGAAGACTTACATAATCATAATTGCTTTTGCAACGTGTAAAAATAGTGACACGATGGTGCAAAATGCACGCCTTATGAACACCAGACCAGATAACTTTGTCTTGGAATTTAGGGGATTTTCAGACAAGCCATTACAAGTCTTGTTGTTTCAACGCTATCCTGGAAGACGATTGGTATTGGCTTGGTTTGCTTTGCACACAGAAAGGAGAGAGATGTACAAGTTACATGCTTGGAAACCAGCTAGGAACGACTGGGCTGCTGCTGAGTAAAACGATAGTAATCGGTGTGTAAATCTTGGTGCGTGTGTCTTCTCTCTAGTCGATACTACTGCTCAATACACAAGTATCTCTGTGTAACTATTGACTATGCATTTGCTGGGTAAATCCCATTCTCTCAACTTTTTTTTCTGCAAACTTCTTGGCGCAATATATATGCAGCAATGAAAAAACGTTGAGGTGATTTATTTATTGACAAAGTCCCAAACAAATAAATGCTTGGACGAGTTTGTCTCTGGTATTCTGCGTTTAGTTGCTACATAAACAATAAGCGTTTTCAACATTTGTTTTCCTATTTGCAATGTCAAACTCTCTAGGAACTGAGAGCATACGTATTTAGTGTCAAGAGGGTACACTTCAGATGGTGTGTCTTATAATGTATAGCTATAAATATAACTGAAATAAATCTTACCCGCGAATCGTGAAACATGTACTTTGTAATGGTATTACATGGTCAAACAATAAAAATTGCATCCATATTTTCCGTAGAAAAGATAAAAACAGCAAATAATTTCAACGTTTCGATTCATAATGGCAATACGTTTTTGATGGCAGTATCTACTCCCTGCCATTTCCCGTTGTTGTTTTATCTTTCAATAAATTTTGATTTGAATGCCCCATTGTTTTCCACCATTTGCATGCAAAAGGTTTTGTTTTTCCGAGAGCACTTAGAGATCACGCATAAATATCATATCGTATATCCCAACAAGCTATCCCATTCCTCCCGAGTCACATATTGGCTTTTGTATCTACCTAAAATGCATAAATAATTTCATCTCGTCCCTCTCACTTTACCTTTCTCATTTATTTACTATTTTCCTTCTCCTTCCGCTGTTCTCCTCCGTCCAAATTTCTCTCTTGAGCATTTCTCTCTCTCTCTCTCAAAAGAAGTTGGAAAGAAAACTCTCCAGTGAAAGTGGCTACACACCAGCTTGCCATGCCAGTAGAAATATTATCAACAACCCACATCATCCTACACTCACACACACATTCATATTATCATATAAATTTACCATGCGAATAAAGAGGAAAAAGCAGACGGTAAGAATGAGAAGACGTAGATGATGAATCCAAAGTGAAAATGCAGGGAAGCAGACTAAGTAGAAGAAGAATAAGATGAAACACAATTTCCTTTTCCCAAGTACTCTTTCCACCACCGCCATCACCACTGCTGCTACTTTTCATGTTTTGGCAGCAGCAGCATACAGCTCGTAAGTGGCATCGCCATAGTTGCTACCTACATCCTTGTCATGCCCCCTTGCCATATGTGTATGTACGTACCCTTTTTACATGAATGAATGTATGTATGAGATACTAATCTTAGATGAGCCTTTGTCGCCAACCTCCTGTTCGTCGTCTGCAGATACTTTGGGAATAAATTTCTTATCCTGCAAAAACACATCATCCAGCAAGGAAGTGGTTTTATGTCTAATGATTTTCCCAAAAGCATCATTAATTACCTCAAACTACCTTACCGCTATTAAACAAAGTGCTAGAAGGGAAACACCGGAGCTTCAATGGATATTGGACGCTGGGGAGATGCAAGACACATGAGTGATTGGTTTTGCGTGATACTTTAAGACACTCCGTTGTCCGTGGTTATGTTTCCTTTATTTCTATTTTTTCAATTCATTTCGAGTTCCGTTAATGCTAATGCTTTCTCTAATCTTCATGTCAATCTTCACATTAATGTCAATTTAATCCGCTAAAATTAAGACAGTAGAATATGCTTATTAAAAGGGGTGTTTCGGCTTAATGATAATGTGCAGTATTGCTGTTGCTGATTTATTTAATTAAAATCTAAACACTTTAAAGCGGCAGTATAAATTCTAATGACGTTTTCCTGTGATCCCTTTTGCTTTGCCAATAGCTTCAAAGCATTTTTCCTGTAGGAATGAAGCTTTCTTGGTGCTCGTTGACAATATTTTTTGGTTTGTGTAGGTAACACATTTTCTACTTTCTTGCTGCTGTTTTCATTTTTTTGCCAGTAGAAAATGACTACCAGCTATATATTTCTACTTTGTACAAGTACATGCCATGACTGTTTTAGTTGCAAAGAAAATCCCCTTAAAAGGATCTCTTTTGCTATTCTTCATGAGTATGATGACGGGCTATATATATGATATTTTACAAAATGCACGCTTTTTACATGGATACTTTTCACGGGCATCATGTAAAGTGCTCACGTACTTGAAGCAAGCCATTAAACTGGGCAAGTATCGCTTTATCCGGTAACAGCAAGCAGCAGCAGAAGCACCAGTGCAAAGGCACAAAAAACGGGTTTGAGAAAAAGAGCATGCTCGCGTCGTTAGTAGACCCCTTTTCTATCTCCCTGTTTCCTGGAAAAAGGCACAGTAGCAGCATCAGCAGATTCCACACTTTCTTTCTCTTCTAGTTTGCTTTGCAGAGAGCAAGCATACATATATCGACGGCCGGACTCGGAAAACCTCTTAACTTTCACTCACACAGGAAAAAATGTAATATAACGCACTGCTAGACAGACACATGGATGCTGCTGGCCTGGCCTATTCTGTTTGGCGAAAATGTACTGCTTCATAATAGTATTGAGCTAACAGACTGATTTAACAAGAAAATTGTTTGTATTTACTGAGGAATTGGGATGCAAGTGTAGAGGGAGAGGAAACGACGTTTCCAAATTATAATAATAATATTGATATTTATTTATAGTATGTGAGTGTGTGCTTCGAGTATTATTACTCTGACTATTATTATTATTATTAGATATAAAATTATGTATGCATGCTCTGGAGTCATTCAAGCAAACGGAACAAGCAATGTTTGGAGTGTGCCACCACCAAGCACCAGAGCTCTGCAGAAGAAACGGCAGCGGCTGCTTGCTGGGATGCTTGCTTGTTCAAAAATCAGCAACCGTACACATGTAATAAAAATGTAAAAGGAAAAAGAAAGAAAGAGAAAAAAATAATAGGAAAAGGAAGGAAGACGGAAAGGTAGCAAGCATGAAATTTTTCTATGAGTGTGAAGGAGAACGTCAAGTCGTACTGGGAAAAAACCATTTTTCCAAGTTATACGCTTTGAATTTTTTTCATAGAAAAAGTGAAAAGATACATCTATGGATTCTAGAGCTTTGTAGGTGTATATAGTGCAGAAAGAGTGAATGGGTGCGTGTGTGAGTAAAAAGTGGGATGATCCGCAATAAAAATGTATACACCTAGGTAAAGTAGCAATAAGTAAGTATAAACGGATAAGTGTAAGATGATATCACTGTGCCGTCTGTCTGTCTCACTTTGTTTGAAATTGAAAACTTAATTAGCCAGACACCATAGTTGTTTTTGTAATATTATTTTGTTGTTTATCACAAATAAAAATACTACACTAGTGGTCCAGGAAAACACATAATTCTTGTTTTACGACCAGTTTCGCTACCTGCCTAAACCCCAATATAATTTCACAGTTCTTAAACTTAAGCCCATATACCTGCATACCTCTATCCAATTTACTACGATTTCTTGCTCGCTCTCTTCTTCCTTCCTTTTTCTATCGCTAACTGGAATAGAGAAAGTCCACGGAGAGAAACACTCAATGAAATGGTCCAACTAGTCAAGTTTTAGATCAACATTTTTTTTCCTTCTCTCTTCTCCATAGAGAATGTTTCCTCCTACAATGCTTACTTTTTGTGGCAAATCGTCCTACATTTTCCCCTGTGCTCTCTAGTTGTTCTGCTATCCCGCTCTCCATACCACACGCCATGATCGTTCATAATAATGAAACTATGTTGCCGCTCTCCGCACACATTTTCTCCAAAGTTTCATTGGATTTTAATGCAATTTCCTTGTCTCCTCTCTAACCTGCAGAACACATAACAAACACATATATATATACACATGTAGTCATTCGCCTTTCTGCAAATTTCATGAATTACCGTGTATAATGCAGTCTAAAACTTGCATGAATCCCCCCGTCTGTCACATAATAAGGTGGCGGAACAAACGAAACATGCTTCAGCAGAAGAACAAGAAAGGAAAATACTTCTCCAATAAAATATATTTAGATTGGAACACACACACACATGCACATTATTTTTCGACATGGATAGATGGATATTACTTACCTTCCCACCTTCCGAGCCCAATATAGGCACCATAAAATTGAAATAGGCTTAACATTTTCTCCTGATTGCCATCATCGTACCTGGCTGTAGCTTTCTCCTGTACTATTTTTTGCCAGCACAGAACAAAAAAGCAAATAAAGGATTGTCCTGAACATGATCATCCACCGAGAGGAACAATAGTTTGTTACAGTGGGAGAAAAGTTGGATATGCTTGCTAATATCCAGAGTTTCCCCGCTGCTGGAACACTCAGGTAGCTCGACATGCCACACATGGACTAATGCAGCAGGAGAGCAACAACAACAACTCAAAGCTCTTAATCTTACCAATAGAAATAGAAGCTGAAATTTTCTCTCGATAAACTTTCTCTGAAACAAAGCTGTGGTGTGGTGGTCGTGGTCGTCGTGGTATGCATCCTGGCACAGAAAGAGAAAGTAAAGATTGTGTAGGAAAATTAGAAAATCATGCACACCCTCCGAAACACTGAACTAAATTAAATATCCAATCCAATTATTTCCAAAAGTATAGTTCAATGAGTCACTTGAATGCAATTTGATTCGTTCCCAGCATTTACACATTTAAAACAGGCTTGCATGCAAACATAAACGACAACAAATAAGTTGCCTTTGCATGTTTCAAGCCAACCAACACGTCCAAGTACTCTGAAAATTTATGATATCTATTCCACAGCGACATGAATATACTTGCGTACATTATTATATTATTTTGCATCGTGTTATCATGTAAGTACATTTTTGTGACTAGTCGTCAGGCTGTACTTTAGTGTGTGTATATTTTCAGGAGCATGATCGTCGTCATCCTTTAAGTTATTTAGTCAGCCTGCCTCTTGATAATCCCGTTCTTGTCCTACCCGCATCATCATCACCTTCAGTTTATTGCTTCTCCAGCAAACTAAAACACACACAATGCAACGACATTACCAGTTGAGTTACCTATATGTTATTTCCGGGAAAAGCCCAGAACATATCCAGCAGACATCATCATGTCTGGAAACACTCAGTATGCTACTCAATTCAGAAGAAAGGAGAACAATCTCCTTGGAAATTCGTGTTTTTCCTTTCCTTCTGAAGCAAATTGTTCAAAACCTGTCCGAATCAAGATGGCTCTCATCACATCACTCGCTAATTTTTACAGTGGCCGTACAGCAGCAATAACAACGGCAACATAACATAACACGGTTCATCCGGTGTGTGGCGATCCCGTCACGTGAAACCGATTACCGAAATGAAGGTATGGTGAATATCAATGTGAGTGTGGGGTGCATGTGTAAAAGCAGTCAACCAGGTCATTGTAATAAGACTCTTTGATGCTCATATAGACATACTGTATACTGTTGTACTTTTGGTCAGCCTTAATTTTGTACTAGTAGCACTCAGCTACCTACAAGACTTCTCACTTTGTGAACCTGAAAATCTGCTTTCTTTTGTTCTTGCAAAGAAAGCCCTTTGGTCTGGTGGTTGCACGACGATAATGATGATGATGATGCCAGAGACGCTGAGAAAATACCGAGAGAAAAAGAGAAATGGTACAAGCATATTTTTATGTATTCTTATTTTCCCCTTGTTCGCCTTTCTTTCCTTTTCGGTTTTGTGCATACACAGTGGACATACGTGGACTACGTGCAGTGTAGACAACGGATTGTACGGGCAAGCGAAACTGTCTACAATGTATTTTGTCTGTTGTGCACACAGGGAAAGTTCGTAATGCTCGTATACATACATTATCATAATCATAATAATAATATATGTATATTTTTACAACTAGTATTTACAGCAACACAAGCCAGAACTTTTTTTTTAAACGGAACTACTACATACTACTATTGGAGAAAGGAGCACAAACTTGTGTGTAATTTTGCAAGTGTGTTCTACGTGGGCCAGTAAAAACAGGAAAAGCGTATGAATAAAAAGGGGGAAGACGGGGAAGGAAGCAAAGGGCTGATGGTAAAAATGTAGTTTTAAAAACATGTTATCCCCAATGCAAGAGTGCCGTAAAAATCCCAATTACAGAAGACCTGTCCCAAGCACCCAGTGTGCATGGTAAACCATGAGCAGAGCAGAAACGTGTCAAGTATTTAGAAAGCTGTGTGTACGTAGTAGTCAACTCACATTGCTAGCATTTCAAATTAAAGGGTGGATCTATATTCCATTGCCTTACGGCAGGCACATTATTATGTAACTGCAATACTCAACTGGCTAGGTTCATACATTCATTCAAATGAGTATGCAATTCTCTTGCTCTCTCATTCTCCTCATTTACCCGTTTCCTTTCCTGTGAGAAAAACACTTGTTCTCTGCAAGTTTTCCGCTTCTTCCTGCTCCCTGCAAAAAGCACATTATTACAGAGTCTGTTTTTTGGAAAAACTTTTCCAGCCACACACTCTACAGCAGACTTTACTCTTTTTGGAAAGATGCTGGCAAGGAGAGTAAGTAAGATTGGTGGAATAAATGTAAGTTTTAAGCGTACACAGATCTCCATACACAGATGCTTGGAAAAACTCTCCAGGAAAACAGGGACTGATTTTTCATTTTCATTCCAGCTCGTGAAGCACTGACTTTGCTCTTCTGCTACCATTTTGGAGGAAAATACCACCATCATCCATCTACCACGTTAATAGTAAATGGCACCCAAATGACTACGTACCGATATCATCTCTCATCATCGTCATCAGTGAAAGAGAACTCATGGCAAAAAGGCGCAAGGATAATGTTGGATGTGTATGTGTGTAGACTTTGGAGTTGGAATGACTTTTGTGGCAATTTCCCTCCTTTTTGCTTTATGTGCTTGTGTAACATCAGGAGCAGTAGACCTAAACCACCGCACACCGATGATGATTCGGATACATTTTTCTTTCTCCCTGGCTTTACTGATGAACCTTTCCCCTCTGCTGCGAACGTACAACTTATGTGGCATTTGGCAAAACATTGCTCGTTCTTTCTCCCTGTACAGGTTAAAACAAAGCAATTGGCCCGAAGATATTTTTCCAGCCCAAGAAACTCATCAGTTAGCAAAAACATTATTACTTTGGTGAGCATAGTAAAGTTTGCATTTAGATTGCCATATTTATTTGTCTGTCTGTGCGTTTCTCTGTCATCATGCCAGACGATCTGTCAGAATCACACCAAATTTGCAACAATGATCCATTGAATGAATTCTATTTAGCCATGAAAGAGAACGTTTTTTGACGTTTGACCTAATCGGTCATACTCCTTGGAGTTATATTCGTGTACGGTATCTCCATCAGACAGTCATGGTTCCAGCTACGTATTTGAAATTGTCATATAGTGGGTTTATTTATCCAGCGGTATGAACTCTTCTTTAAATTATTTCAATGTTTCTCGACTCAATTTGTCAAGATAGTTGACTGTATTGTGCCTACAGGCATCTTTGACATTTACTGACTAGTAAGGGATTGGGATTGACAACCAAATTTTATATGACAACAAGAATACTTTTTTGAGATGACAAATTAGCTTGCAACCAGAAAAAAAGTTTACGCTTTTTGGGCTTACGGTTTGATCAGCACACAGCTTGCTTTCACTCCCTTTTCTCCTGAATACATTTATATGGCTCATACCTCATTCCGTTGATGTTCCCTTGCCACTGCTGCTGTTACAACTATACCATTACAGTTTAGTCGACTTTTTTCCACGTTGATGACACGAAAAGTACACACATGATGCATACATTCACACACAAGCACATAACGGCAGCTGCTGAGACATTTGAGATTGCTACAAGCCTGTCTTGATGATGGCAAGGGCGACAAGTCTAGAATATCGCAGTCACCATTCATATTTAAAACCCCAGAAGAGATACTGTTTCTCCTGTCCTGATCTTTCTGTTGTGTGCTCTTTCATTGTTTGTTATTATTATATGGTCACTGAAATGAAAAAAAAAGTTTACCATCGTATCGCACATTTTTTCTCTTTCTACCCATCCTCCTCCACCGCCTTCACTGCTGCTGCTGATCCAGCAAGCTGATGACGGACAGATCCCGGATCATGGTATGCATAGTAAGCAAGCAGGACGGTTTATATACATTTTTCTCTCGTTGTGACATCATGACATGGCATGCAAGTAGGAGCAGTAGTGGTAGCAAAGCAAGATGATCCATGAATGCTGCTAAAACACCTAGTTTTCCCATCTTTTTCAGTGATATGAGGATGCTCCCAGCATATATTCTATCTCGTTGTCTGCATGACACACAGGAAACTGGATGGTAACTACAACAGAGCTAAGCAAAGGGTATAGAACTAGTGCAAGGCATGTTTCCACCGGAGCGAGCAAGCAAAACAGCTCGAGAGAAAGGGAGCCCTTATTCCCGAAAAAACTTTACTGTGAAAGCTGGAAAATGTGAAGGAACTCTAGTTCTGGAAAGCGATGTGGAGGAGGAGGTTGGAGAAGGAATGAGCACGATGATGATGATGATGTTGGTTCATGGTACATGTAGGTACACACGCTCCCTGTTTCTAGTGGTGAGATACACAGCGTGGAATATTATCAAGCTATGTAGCCTACTACACACAGAAACTCAAGCGTGCATTCATGGATTCCATACAATTTTTTACTGAGAGAATTGAAGACTGCTGGGCCAGTATGCTGTGAGCTCTCCTTTTGTGGAAAATTGTTCCAGGAACACTGTGTGCAGTTTAGTGACTTGAGAAACAGGGATTGGTAACTGCTATTACTAGCTTTGTTAGCATTGAGTAAGGATGGAAAAATGTTTGAGTGTTGATATTTATATATATGCTTGAGCATGTTTGTTGTGTGGAATCTGAGAAAGAATTAATAAAAGTATGCCTTTCAAGTTTACAGCATTTGCAAAAAAAAATACAGGGAAACGTAAAAGTATCAATACCGTAAACTATGCACCAAACAATGTGAAGATCCCAATGTTTTATGGAATGCATTTTAAGGGATTTAAAACAAGCGTACTTGGAAACACGTTCCAAAGGTGCACATACTGCCGAGCCCTGGTTATAAATGTCGTGAAAGGCAAGTTGAAAAAGGAACAGAGCAGCAGGGTACGAAACCGAGAGCATGGAGCTTCATCGTCGTCGTCATCACAATCATCATGATCAGCTTCTTTTCTAGCTCCTCTTCCAGTGAAAGCAAAGAAGAAAGAATAGCACGAGAGCATTTTAAGAAGAAGAAGAACAAGTTTTCTCCTAGCTAGAAAGAGTGCTAGAGAGAAAAGAGAAAAAATAAATTCTCTCGTGGCTCCAGTAAAACTCCACAATCCTGGTTCCCATTCTCATGACTCTCAAAACGCTCACATGTTTTCAGTCGCGACTCAATATCCATCCAAACAACAGCCAGCTAGCGAAAACTCAGTCCAAAATTTTCAGCAGAAAAAATACTGCTGTCAAGTTTTTTCTCGCTATAATAAATACCGGAAGCCAGCCGGATAATATTTACTGTTTTTGTTTTTCTGAGAAACATATACTTGGGCTTGTTAAATTGGTTCTAGTGCGACGCGCGGCATCATTTTACCACACTGGCAGCAGTACAGCAGCAACAACAAGACTCGTTGAAAATTCTAGACTTGCTTAAATTTTATAACATTTTTTGAAAACATAATATACTCATAAACTCAATTTCATCCATGCGAACACACTCATGAACTCCACACAACTAAGAGGCTTTTACGTAGTAAGCCTTACAGTAAGTCATACAAAATTGGCGAATCGGAAATTTTTGTATTTATATAATAAATAATCACCTTCTTTGAAATTTATATCCGCTCAGGTTCGTAATTATCAGCGGAAAAGTATAAATCACTTTTATATTGAGTGCAAACTACTGGCTCGTGTTTGATTTATACTTATTTATTTAGAAGACGCAGAGAGAGTAGCTACATAATACATATAATATGCTGACACGAGGTAGGTAGTTTCGTATTACATTACACATCTCCTCCCCCACCACACCACCTCTCAAACCTTGCATGTAAAAACGACGCGATCGTCTTGCTTTAGATCCGCCGATCCGATACACCGATATACTACTTTTTTACCTTTTTTCACGTGAACAAAGGAAAACGTATTGAGAGCGCACATTGATAGTGGAATGGTTCCATGCTCTCTGCATGCCACCTTCACACGAGCAGGTATTATATCCAGGAGAAAATCACTTCCAGTTCTGCTGCTGCTGCTGTTGTGGTAAAATGTACGCACATAATCTAACAACCATAATATTATCCATATGTTCTGGAAGCTTGAGTTTATACTGAAATAGATCTTCCATACTGCCATTCATAAACACAGGAAACTGGATATTAAATTGTTGAATCCCATTAACAATCTATTTCCCCGAGAAAGTGTCAAAATTGCAACTGATTTTTTCCTGTGTGGGGATTATACTAATGTGTGTGTCGTGTGAGAATTAGTTTCTTCATAGGGAAAATACATTATCAACCTTGCGTCATGATGTTTTGTGGAATGGTCAAATTCCCGGGCTAAAAAGTAAAAATGGCCCAGAATGGCAATATTTTCCGGGTTGAATAATAGCTAGTGTTGGAAAAAAAGTGACAGTGCGAGGACCATAAAACTCTCGTTTTCATTTCATTGCCTTTTTTGTACTCTAATATTTCCCGTAACTCTGGAAAATGCACGCGGACGGTGAAAGTTGAATGAAAAACAGCAGTAAAGACGGAGATGCTACAGCGAAAGGGTTACCTATAAAAGTGGCAGCCCGGGAAGCGGCAACAATGGGCCTAGTTGAAAAGACACAGTAGTACTAGTCATATATCACGGGGAAGTGGCAATGAATCACGGCGAACAACTCGCGTCTTTTTTAGTTCCAACAGCGAGCAGTAGCAAGCGCCGCTTCTTCTGAGCTCTCCGTCGCCTTCTGAATAGCAGCTTTTGGTCCAAATGTTCATTCATGATGGCAATGCTGCTGCTGTTAAATATCGAAACGGCCGTTGTTGTTGATGAGGATCCCGTGGAAGATGGGAGCGACGAGAGAAAACCATTACGTCGACCACCACACCAACCACTGGAATTATTGGTAACGCCGCAGTAACGCAAGAAAAAGTATAGATAGCCAAGTTTTCTCGAAGGATCATTTCCAATCCAATCAGTTGTCAGAAAAAAGGGAAAGAAATCGTAAAGGAAACTCGCATAAGCAACAAACGCAAGCACGAACATAATATACACATACAAAGACGTTCGTTGAGAATATCCCTTGAAAATAGATATAAATGTAGGTGGGCATTTTCATCTATTTAGACCATCAATATATTAAGGCTATGGGCCTAATGGACAAATAATATCGTTGGTTCTCTCTCTCTCTTTTTCTGGCGGAAATAAAATAATCCAGACACAGTCAGATAGAAGGAGAGTCGCCTTGTCCACTAGTCTATCCAACGAGAAATACATTTCTTGTGTCATGGTGTCCAGCTCAGCCCAGGCTTTTCCTTTTTTCCTTGGCTACAAAAATC
This sequence comes from Entomobrya proxima, assembly GCA_029691765.1. Taxonomy (NCBI): domain Eukaryota; kingdom Metazoa; phylum Arthropoda; class Collembola; order Entomobryomorpha; family Entomobryidae; genus Entomobrya; species Entomobrya proxima. The sequence continues at coordinate 33,385,653 of CM056173.1, forward strand.
TTTGAACATGGACAAAGCATGCATCTACTTTGAGGAGTAAAGCTACCCTTGCAAACAGCAAACTTAACCAAGCACAAACATTTTTTCTCTTTGAACTTCCATACCAGCAGCCAACTTGGATTCCTTGCACTGACAGAAGAGAAAAATTTCACCTAAACAGCAGCCGAGCCCCATACCAACAGAAAAGAAAGTCAGTCAAACGAAGGGAAACTATAGAAAAGGGGAGAAAATACAGAAATAAAAAAAGATAGCGTATAAACAGACAGACGTGTACTAGCTATTTATCATACGATTTCCCAATCCTAGTGTGCGTTCAATTTATAAAAGAAAATTACACGCAGTCAATGGTGCGGTTTCTACTTTCTACTTTCTGCTGCTACTGGTATGCGTACACACTTCATGAGCGTGTGTTCAAAATTTCCCCAACTGGACAAAAAGTTTTTTGCTGGATTTTTTTTTGCAAAAAAGTAAAAGCACAGAGCTATACAGCAAAAGGAAATGTAGTGGTGGCAGTGTGTAGTCTTTTTTGACAGGATGTTATTATTGTTATTATTATTATTATCTGGAGAAGCAGCTCGAGCAGTGGCAGTAGGAGCAGTATAAATACAAGGGCAACTTTGTTTCGCGAGAGACAGTTGTTCCAGATGCGAGCTCGTGGCAGGTTGCCGGAGAACAACGCTGCTGCTTTCCTCAGAGAAAAAGCAAGCTGCTTCTGTAGCAAAATCAACATCCAAAGTTATAACCGTTACCACCACTGTTGTTACCTAGCCAGTAAAATCCTATCACAATACAACAACACATGACACAGAAGAGGAAACTGAAAAAGAGAATAAAGAATACACTGTAATATTTTAAGACTGGCTTTTATTCTTTCAAAGGAAGGAGATTGTCTTGAGAAAAAATATAATTCCAAGTCAAGCTTACATCATAAAAGGACTACTACCTGTTCTTCTCTCCAACTTTGTGTAAGGCGTACCAGGACTCAAAAATATCTAAAAAGGGATCTTCTCTTCCGCTGGAACATCAAAAGAAAAGCGGGGATTTCTCAAAAAAGAAAGGAAATAAAAGGAATTACCCAGAAAATCTACTGCTTAGACAAGGGCGGTTCTTCAAAAACAAAAACTACCACACGAGTAAATATACTATTCAGTTTTCATTTTGTCAACGTCATCCATCTTCATTCCTTGACTGGTGTCACCTTTCACCCAACAAAATAGAAAATACAAATACACACTCTTTACTAACATCTCCAGAACGGCCATTCCACTTTATTGTTGTGCATCCATCAAAAAAACTTATTCCAAATCCTCTCATGGTCCAGGGATGAAGAGAAAAAATTGTTAATAAACTTGTTCAGAATTTAATACAGAAAATATTTGCAGCAAATGTGAGAAAATTTGCGTGTGTGTCAGACCAAGTTAAAAAGAAAAAATATTTAATAAACCACAAAATTGTTGTTTTTTGTTAATGAGAAAGTACTATAGGTTCAGGGAAGTATTATTAAGAGTAATTATACTAGTTTTTCTGGTGCTACTACACAGCTACTCTGTAGTACATTGTTCAAGTCTGAAGGGAAACAAAGAAAGTACTAGCAAATAACATGTAAAATTTGCCAATGCACCCATCATCATTAATAAAGCAGCAGGGAAAATTCCGTTTCATTTCTGAGCAGTTGTTAGGATTCGCATAAACAAAACTAAGAAAGTAGAACAAAAGAAAGAAGGAAAAATAATAAGTGAAAACGAGTTTTCATTCATTCCGCGTAAAACAATGTAGTTCTTTCACTTTCAAAAAATAATCATCTACCAAAACCAAAAAAGAAGAAAAAAAATCCAAAAAAGCTGTAGATATAGAGACAAAAAAGTAAATTGCTGACGCTTTCATTTTTCTCACACAAAAAAACGCCCAAAAAAACTCTAAGCCTAGCGCACTAATGACTATTTCCACGGTTTCTTTTGTAACGCTGCAACAATCATAACCGATAGCTATACAGAATCACCTAACACACAAAAAGCCTCTAAGCTTCCTGCTGCTGCTATATATACTCCAACGTTTTGCCTGTCTATCTGTTAGGGAAGAATCTGATAGTCTGAGTAGGCTGACAGGATATTTCTGAAAGAATAATTTATTTAAATGTATATATTCATATAACGCACAAAAGAAAAAAAAGTATTCAAACTACAAGTACTACTATCACTATTACTACAACTACAGCAATACAACCAGTATTTTAGGTATTACGACGCTTCCATACATTTACAAAGAAACTAAAAAACGAAGAGATTAGATTACTAAGAGATCTATAAGTGGTTAAAGTAACGCATCGGAAACTCCAAACTTTTCCCACAAAATTGAAAAGCAATACTACGGAAAAAGTTTAAGGACTATTTCTTAGGAATCCGTTTTAGAACTATATTGACTTTGCAATTTGTAACGAATCTTATACTCACTAAACGTACTCTAGTTTGTTCCCTTGTCTTCATTGTCGCTATTGTAATAGCAAGTATAATAATACTCTTAAAAAGTTTCAAAAGATCAGCCAATTCCGAGAGACCACGCTCACTCAGCTCAACTCAAAAGATACTTAAAAACAGGGCAAACAGTACATAATTGTTGTAATGCTAGATTGTCGTGGTCAGCACCGTTTTTGAAAGAACCTTTGTACGAATAAACATAAAAGGTAGAGAAAATGACCAAAATCCTGTGGTCCCGTCGACTTTACTCCTGCTTCCTCTGTTGTGGGCACTGTCCCCACCTTGGCCATCATTCCCAGTATCAAAAGCAGGGAAGTATGAAGGGAAAACGGGAACATCACTATCATCATAATAACGGTCACCACCATCATTACCGAGGGAGTAGCGGCAGTGGAGGGGGTCACCTTTGGAGAAAAACGGTGGTATTTGGCATCTTCGTTTTTACACTCTACTTTGCCCTTCTCAGCTTTGTCTCTTTTCTTGCGGTCTCTAACCATCGTATGGTCATCTCAGCACCAACCAGTTCAAGAGGGGCATCATCCGCAGTGAGCCACTCGCATGGTGTAAAGGTAAGTACATGGGAAGTTGGTTTGTAGTAAAGCTTAGAGCATTCTCAGCGTAGCGTAGACTGAACATATAGACGTGCAGTGGAAATGAGAATCAGGAATGGGGCAACACGAGACATTCATTAACAAATGGAGTGGCAACTTGTCACACATTTTCTTGCATGTACAGCTAGTTACGCAAGCATTAAAATGACAGCAGCACTTTGCCTAATAAAATTTGCATGTTTTTACACTCATCTTGTTAATGACTTGTAATGATATCGGAAGTAAACGGAAAACTGACAGCACGTTTTTCCTCCTACTTTTGGTCGTCATCAATCTCTAGCTAATCTTCTTGATTACCTGAAAACAATCCAAATGTTGGTAAAAATGAAAAGAGAGTGACGAGTTGTTGGTGACATGATACAAGGTTCCGCTGGCAAAGTACTTGAGTACCCTATCACAACACGTGACAAGCCTTAAAAGATACTTTGAAAATATCCGGATAATGAAAAAGTAAATAAGCCTGGCACTCTGCCAGCGTGTAGCAAAGTAGCGAATGAGAAGTTTGCAGACTAAAGTACTAAATATTACATGGTTTTATGATCACTGCCAAGTTTCATTGAAATGAGTACTCGGTTTCATTTCCACTGGGTGATGGGTTGTTGCAGACGCGGAAGGACAGACAGCCCAAGTTAATAACTTGCTGGTGTGCTCTAAATAATAAATGCATATAAGCTAGGGAGATTCACAGGCTTTCTGGCATCTCAATAAACGTTGCGTCAACTATATTTTTCCAAAACCATAATTTCTCATCTCCAAACCATCCTGTCTTGATTCAGATTGTGAGTATTTTTTGGTTAATATAATGACATTTTACGCGCAAAATTTGCCAGCTATATATATACTTTTTTCTCCTAGTACCTTATTCACAATGTCGCGGTCTTTTCACGAGAGATAGAAAAGCAAGCGGGAAAGAAAGTTGGATTGAATGACACGTTCACTTTTCTCGCTCCGCCACAACAGTCAAGTTGTCTGTCAGTGAAAGTGTTGGCGAATCAATTATGTACTTCCGTTGCACAACAACAACAGGAACAACAAGCACCGCCGCATAATAGTATGCATATAAAGCCACATTATTATACACATTGTTCTCTCTTCGAATGAAAGTCGGTTAACAAAACGCCAGGCAAGCAGACAGCCTGCTGCTATTTAATACAAAATAACTTTTCTAAAAAAGGAAGTGAGGACGTGAGCAACGTAAAAACTGATTATTTTAATTTTTATGAATTAAATTTAAAATGCTAGAGCGCATTCAATAAAACAAGGAGAGAGAAAGACAAGACAAACCGTATTCGTGGACGGAAAGTAAATAAAGTTGACAAAAAGTTACACTACTGCTTTCACTTTGTACTATACACTGGATATATATGAATCATTTTTGTGGTAATGGTGAAATTTTACTACTGTAGCTCTGTCATTACGCATTATGTAGATCATTCATGTATACGCTATGTAATTTAATTAAACTTGACAAAGCTAACAGAAGAGAGTGGGAAAAGGAATCAATGCATGCATCATGTATTTTCATTGAAGCCAGTTGTTAAGAGCGCGGTGGTTGCTAATGGCATAGGATACAGCAAAATCGCTCTTTCTTCTTATTTTTTAATACTTTTATCATGCACCCACCAGTAAAAAGTCTACATGGCAATATACTATTGAAGGCACACAGTATAAAGAGAAGAATAAAAATATTCTCCCTTGGATACCGTTATTATTTCCCTCTTGAAATTTTCCAGAAAAGTAAAGTGCTCTCAGTGTGAAGCAAGTCTTGTCAAGTATAACAAGAAGGATGCATATTTTGCTCAGAGTGTGTGTGTTATTACCAAGATGGAAAAGGTTCCGATGGAACGGAGCAAAAAGGAATATTTGATTAAATTAAAAGTTTCCGCAAATTAGACCCTTTGCAGTAGATGAGGTAAGGACGTTGAAATGTTGTGTGCGGTGTCGTCTGACAAGGACGACTTTACTGATGATGACGATGAGGATGTTTGGGCGTAATGAATATTGCTTTTAGTGAGCTTCTATGCTTTCAACAAAGAGTGCTAGCGTAGAGTTCCAGTTTCCAGTAGTACACGGCGACAGTTTAATATTCCTCACTGTTACCTCACCACTACGTTTAGAAGAAGATGATGATATCAGTAAAAAGTGCAAAGTAAAAAATATTATTTTTTTGCCCGAGTCACGTTTAAATAAATAAGTGCGGAGTTTGTACGTAGGTATAGGGCAATGTATGAGTAAAGTGGATTGCTGCCGCCGTCAATGTTGTCAAATGATGAAAGTAGTGGCGGAACTTTTTTACAGCGAGGTCGAGCACTAGATTTGATTATTTAGATGTCTCACACTCGCTCGTCCTTTCCTTTTTGGCATACTCCAAAAGAGCGAAGAAAATGTGGCAAGAATTATAGCGCTATAAAGTGGGCTTTGTTCATTCAAACAAGTTGCAATTTTAAACAGGTTTCATGGAACTTTTGATAAACAAGAGTGTTTTTAGTTCTCCACTCTTTGAAAATTAGCATGGGCCCAGGTTTTCTTTTTCTTCTTTTTATGTCTCGGAAAGGCTCTTATGTTATTATTATTTTTCACGCGAAAATTATGCTAATTTTCTCTGTAAAGTTAGAATATTGGAGTTGATCATAATCGTCATTGTCATCATCATCATCATCGTCCTCCTCACAAAATGATGGTGACTACTTCAATGTAATGGAGAGAGTTTGTGTAAACAACTTTCCCTCGTGCGACCCAAAAGCTAGTGTTACCACTATAATACAATCTACACAATACCTTTTTTAATTAAAAGTCCTTCTGCTCACTTGCTCTCTGGCTGTTGCACATTTCATGCTGATCATGATGATAATGATGCAGGCAGAGAGAGGGACAAGTTTAGTGAAACGGCACTAATGAAAAGACAATTTTCATTTAACTCTTTCCTTCCCGTTCTATATTTGCCTTTTCCGGTGCTGCTACTGCTGCTACTACAGCACACACACTGCTTTCTGGTTGACTGGTCCGCTATTTGGGCTCTCTCAACAAACAGAAAAATATGTCGGGTAGGTAGAGTAGCAGCAAGAGACGTCGGAGACAGGAAAACATGAGTTTTTTGTTCTCTTTCTCTCTCTGGTCATGATTATTCTTTTCCTCCCTTTCACTCTATATTACTCACTAGTCAACATCAGTAATCGATTAATCTCTGTTCGTCGTTATGAAAAACTCGTAAAAAAAGCAGCGCAAAGAGACTAGCAACCTTTCCCTTTCTTCAATTTTGTGTCTAAATTAATGGTAGCATATTGCACTAAAAAGTCTTGCAATTTTATATGCACATTATCTAGCCATCAACCAATAGTATATTATCCAATTTTTTGGGAGCTGTTGTTATTTCAACAAAGTGCCTTCCCTAAAGAGAAAAAAATGGTCGCAATATTTTCTTTGTTACTAGTTGGTTGTTAGGCCAGTAGTAATGATGGTCATGTTGGATTCCTTCTATTCTGGGGATAGGCCGGTTTCAGTTTGTGCTTTGGTGTTATTACAGCAAGCAAGCACTAACTTCATCCCACCAACAACATTACATCATTTTTTCCATCATTATTGATTACATGACGTACACACACACACAACGCATTATTATACATACCCAAAGTCACGAACCATTATTACTTTTTGTCTAACAGCCCGAGTTACTTTTAAGGTTCCGTGCATCACATCATTCACATCGGTTAGTTTTCAATTGAAAAAGAGTTTGTTAGAATTGATCTTATTTAATGGAAAAGTGGTAGAATAATGGAGTAGATGCTTATTTTCTGAATCTAGCAACTATCTGCAGCAGAGCGTACGGGTATATCTGTAACAACAGCCATTACAAAATTACTGCAATAAACTTTCTTTTTTATTACATTTTCTTTTCATTTCCAGCGGCAGATGAATAGAAGAGTGCTTCTCTAGCTTTATATTGCGGCGGCTACTGGTACTTTTGCTTTACATGCTTTTTTTTGCTAGCTGGGTTCTAAACTACTCTGGCTCTGCTTCTATATTAATCGATTTGTGAAATCAAGAAGTACCTTCACTAAATAAGGCAATGCTCAGAGAAGAAAATCAAATGGCAAAGCTTTTTTTTATATATTTCTGCTCTCCATCCTGTCAATTTGCTCGTCTCTGTTGGCTTTCATGACGTGTGTTTGTGTGCAAACGTACAAACCACGTTGCTAGAAAATCGCACGATACTTGATGGAATTCACTCGTTGTTTACATAAGGTACGCACTCGGGCTTCAGGAGAGTGATCAGCTTCATCCTCTAGGTTTCCCCATGATTGATCCCATGCTTGCCTCTTCCCAGAACTCTCTTTCTCTCTCCCTGCTTGTCATTTTCCACCAGGTAAATTGGCTCAATCGAACAGCAAAACCTAATAGCGTAAAATACCGGACGCCTGAGCTGCTAGTTCTACCTTACCATCCACTCCATCAAGGTAAATAAATTGAAGGAGACAAATTTAATTCAGTGTATATGCTCTTGGAATAAACATTTGACGAGATTACCTGTCCGTAAGTAAATAGGCTATATGTGCTCATATTGTAATCCAACGGAAGCATCAATCAGAAAGAAATACATACAATACGCTACTGAGCTTTCCAACGGTCAGAAAACTTTTGCACAAAGAGAGAGAGTATTATGCAAGAGCAACAATTTAATAGCGGATCCCATATGCAGAGGAACATGGGATTCTTCTGCAAGAACAAAAATCCCTTTTGCTGATCCTTAAATTTGCATCTTATTTCACAGGATTTTTTTTCCTTGTCCGGATAAATTTGTTAGTTTCTTTTGGATGGCCAACAGAGTGAAAAATACACAGAGCCTTCATTTTTTATACATGCAGAGGGTAGCAGGAGTGGAATAAGAAGTAGATGATTGAAAAATGCATGAGCGATTCGATTCAATCTTCTGTCAATTTTATTCCTTGCCTCTTTCATTGCTCTGCTTGTATACGTTTCCGCTTGCCAGACAAATAAAAGAGAGAAGAAGGAGTGGAGGAATAATAGAGTTTGAAACTCGTCCAAAAAAATTATATCCGAAGGAGAAAAACAAGTAGTATTACTCTGTCTCCAGAAGTAGTTCTCATGTCTTATTATTACGCGTTTTTCTTTCTTTCTTCTTCTTTTCTTTTATGCTGGGGGATTTCTCTTCTTTTTTCTTTGGCAAAATCCTTCTTCTTTCGCTCCAGTTGACCACCACAATGGATCAAGCAGTACTTGAGCAAGCAAAGAGGGGGAAAGGAAGAGAGGACAAGGAAATGTGGGAAAAGAAAGAAATTGCTGGAAGCCGGGCATGGACAAGTTTCCCTTTGCCAAAGCTTCCAGAATTCTTTCTGAAGTGTGTGCCCTTACAACTTTTTTCTCTTGTTTTCGGTCTACTGGGAATTTCTGTAAGAATCTCCACACCTGTGCAATAAAAGCTTTTCTTGAAAGGTCCACAATGTGTACCTTTCGTTCTTTTCCCTCACTTGTTCTTCATCGTCGTCAGCTTGTTCTTCTGTCTTGTGTTAAGTGGTGCTATTTTGCTGGTTAATAATACAAGAGAAAGCATCAGAGAAGAGTGAGTAGAGAGGAAAAGGAGACTCACTTAATTCTGCACTCACTCATTCCACTTGTTTTCCTCGCCACCACCACCACCACTGTCATTATTACAACTACTCGTATGGCTCCCGGGCACATTACTTTAATTAACTGAAATAATAATATAAATGAGAGAAGCTAGCAACTAGGGGAAGAAACTCTATACGCGCTTTGTCTATCCTCTTGTCAACCAAAAACGGATTATTTAACAAGAAGACTTTAGTCAGTACAATTGGACGACGACGACAAGGACAATTCACCATAGCAATTTCGAACTTGTAGACTTTTTACCCTCAACGCTTTCCTTGTCTCTAGCGTCATTAATTTGGCTGAAGACCATGATTCTTTCCTCTTGTGGTAATTAGCAGCAACAGAAATCAGTATCTGTATCCAGTAAGCTGATCACTGTCAAGGATCGCTGATCATAATGACGCTAGTGGTTTGTTCAGAACTCAGAACACTGGTCAGTATTACAGAGTTAATAATTGCTGCCTAGACGTATATTGTTTTTTGCAGTTGGCTAAACATATAGAATGACTAGTAAACAGTGTCTGGATAAAGTTTTGGTTTCCTCCGTGTGTACTTAATAACAATAACGCTTGTTCTACTACAAAGTAATGGCAGCCTTAAAAGTAAATCGTCGTATTCTTGGGAAAGTAAAAGTTATCGAAGGATAGCGAGAGAGATTGAGGATTCAAAGGCGATATTTTCTTTGAGTGCGGTTTCGCTAGTGGGCTCATTGAAGAATCGAGACATGAGAGAAAGAATAAAAACTTTTTCCCTTTTCCTTCTTTAAGCCACAACAAATAATATCAAAGGGAGGAAGGGAAGAGAGGAAAAGAAATCAAAGATAAAAAAACGAAGCACGTCACGTCGTAAAGTGAGGCAAAACTTGCAAAAAAAATCCCTTTCCGATTTTTTTGGTTTTTATACGATTGTTGCTGCAATAAATTTTCTGGCTTGTCTATAACGAGAGGGAAAACTTCCGTTTTTTTATCTCGAGCTTTTTTGCTTCCTGGATGAATTAATGAACAAATTTGGGAGTAGGCTCTGAATTCTGGATTTTATTTGATATAGAACAAGTAGTTTTAATGATGTATGCGTAGTACTTGGAAATTGGATTTTGAAGTTGTAAGCTGAATCAGGATTATAGCATAGGCACTCTTGATCATGGTGCATGATGATAATTCGACAGGGAAAGTAATTACAATTTGAAGGGGCTTTGAATTTGCATATTTTACGAGTGAAATGTTATTCGGTAATCAAAAGTAGAAACTAGCGCAACATCTGCTGTTTGAAAATTTTCTCATTTCAAATCTCATCTCCAACAGATTTTGCAGCAGGTGCTACACAGAAGTGTGTTGCTGTTCAAATGGGGGATATGTGAATAGTGTGAGACAAGCAAGAGAAAAGTTGGAGAAGATGAACAATTATTTACCAAATATTGGATTTTCCATAACTGATCTGGAAACAAGTGAGCCAGAAGAATAGACTTTCATTTCGCTGACATCAATTTTCAAATACTTTTGCGTACCTACGTGTTTGCACATGTTATGAGAGTCTTTATATGTACTCATGTTTTCCCCAGAAGTATAACCTTGTGGTTTAGGTTTTTGGTAGTAGTAAGCACGCTTTAAAATATACTAAGGAGCTGTAAGCTTTTCTGACGCAAGTCTGCACAAAATTATCAGTATTAGTATTTTCCCTATATTTATTTCCCGTTTTCCCTTTTGATTTTCACCGTCTTTATCTCTATCTAGCTATCTCTTCTTTCCCCGTTATATAACGTCCAATTTATCATGAGACAGATCTATCACATACCACAAGCGCAAATAGACAAATAAAGCGTATAATGTTTTTGCGTATTATTTATTATTATCTGTCCACATTTACTCTGTCGACGTCTCCTTTTCTCTGGCTCCTCCAGCAAAACTAAATCCGTGGTGGTTGTACAATGCGGTAGAACAAATTCCCTGTGCTGCTGTTTTACCTTTCCTCTCTACACACACATCACACATACTTGGTAACGGCGGTGTGGTAGTGATGATGGTGGCTGTACTGATTGCAAGTTCATGTCAAAAGCAATTAATTTGCCGCTTTTCTTTACACAAGTTAATGAGAAATGTGAATAATACGGAAACTCCGGTTTCGTTTTCAGCGTGCATATTTCCCCGAGTGAAGAAAAAACAAATTGTTACAACTTCCGCGGAGCACACCAGAATGGAGTCAATGTAAAGCTTACAAAAGCGAGTATAAAAGTAGGCGGCGGTGTGTGAATCCTTATCATTTGTATGTTTTTCCATTTATCCTAAACCAAACCACATGCCAATACTCAGAACAACCATACGGCATGCTTTTACAGTTTTTTAGCTTTCGCCACTATGCTTGTCTTTCCCTCTGGCCATCAGTTTTTGAGAACAAGGGTGATCATACAGATGAAAAATCGTTAAGCGCACTACTTGCTTGCAGCGTTACCAATTTTCATGATGCATAATAAGCATTAGGTTTAGATGATGAGGACGGGCGGGTATTGCCACCGGTGGAATAACAAACGGTAACCTTCATCATTCAGTTTGCACACACACGCACACACGGAGGATAAAGATGTATCATGAGAATTGAATGCTATTCTCCTGTACGTGGTGTGGAGAGAAGAATAACCGAATCTATATTTTTTGTGGTAATTTTCGGAGCGGATAACTATTATTACCTATTATGCTCCAGTGATCATTAATACTAGGTACGACAACGATTTCCAGTGAAAAGAAATAAAAAGGGACAGTAGTTGCTGCTTATGCTACCACGACTGTAGGTAGCAATGGTGGCTCTCCTCGTGACTGCTAATCTTTCATTCTAATCATCATTCTTTGTGATGATATGTGATGGTATGCCTATCTGACGAGCATTTCAAAAGAGTATGAGATTCAGCCAGGCTGAAAATGTGAATCAGGGGAAAATTTTCATCATTTTCTATCTAATAATATGGCAGGCTCTAGGTACACAGGGTTGGTAAAAATGAGTCTTGCATAAGCACGGGATCCTTTTCTAGTGGCGTAGCCGCAAGATACACATTACTACAACATGTGGTAGCTATGCTTTTGGGCACTTTGGGGCAATTTGATATGTAATAGGGCAATTCACTTTTACCGTGCACGGATAATACAACCCCACCCATCCTACAGGGAATTGCCAAACGATTTTGGTTGTGAACAGCCCCTTAAAAAGCTGGATAATAATAATATAAGAAAAAAGGGGCTCGTGCATGCATACTTTCACTATTGTCCGCACACGAGACTATTCCGCTGAGCTCTTCATCCCTACTCAAGAGCTAAGACCATTATTATGCCGAATACTTTTTCATATTAGACACGCTTACGTGAGTTCATTTTGCATTCTTTGCAAATAAATCTCGCAGAGATCGAATTAGATAAAAGCAAACCGTTTTTAGTAGTTTGACAAAAGTAACCAAAAAATTGAAGACATATGGCGGGGAGGGGATTTGAGGGGGAGGTATAATAATAGTCTGCGCGTTGTAAATGAATACCATTCTGTCTGACTAGAGGGTAAGCAACCTAAAAAAAGGTTTAAGCTTCAACTTACAATGAGCACCTTACATCATTCAATTAGCAGGCTTTTGAGAGCTCAATTGGAATATGTATCGGCATTCGGGTTTTAATTAGCTACTACTAATAACAAGCCCGTAACTAATCCTAACAAAAACAAGCCAATCAATAAAAGTTCCACATTTGAAAACAAAAATAACAGCTAAAAACCAGACATTTTCCAAAGCTTTGCATTCCCACAAAAACAATTCTTTTGCTGACACTAAGTACTTAAGTAGTCCATTAGCGTATTCTAAGCATTTTTCTCAGATTTCTACGAAATGTTTTTGCAAGCTTTGGGCTTATTGTTTTTTCAAAAATAAAAGCAGAGTGGATCATTCAGTAGTAGTGTAGGTGCACCCTGTCTAAAAAAGAATGATTACCCAAGCAAGTAATATTTTCTCTATTTTTTACCCTTTTTCGTTCTCATTTTGTGCACCTCCCTCTTTCCTCTTGAACCTCCGCCTTACCACTAGAAACAGTTATCCCTTTTTTGTGATTACGCATCGTCTGTCTTCATTTACACACATAAGCTTTATTACCATCAAAGAGTGAAAAAGAGAGAATTCGAGTAAAAAGGAAAAATAATACGGTATAGGCATTTCCCTCCTAGAGCCTTTTTCTTTATGTAAGCTCACGAAAAATTTCTTTCACAAGAACATACATTCATTTTTGCTGCTCTACACTTGATTCCTTGCAGCTAAACATGTACCTACAAAGCAAACAAGAAATAAACCGCTGATTTTGTGGTTTTCCTTTCTCTTTCATTTTTTTTAGAAAAAAGACGATATTTCTCTTTGGTACTTTTCCTTTACTTCATCTCTCTTTTTGTAAGAGTGTATACATGGTTGTTTTGAAAGTGTACAAAGTTTGATTGGAGTAACTTACGTCATTATCAAAACTAGGGGTTTGAATTACCTATACACTTCTAATTTGGAGTTGTAGAGCAGCAGGGGAAAATGATGATGTGTCCTATTTCGTATGACGTTTTGCCAATTTTCCCCTTTTTGATTGGTTCGAAACGAAACGCATCATACTACTTATCCTTCTTACTTGTACTTTTCTCTTTGCTTTTGAAACAAACAAAAACAACAAAATCCCATTTACTTGGTTTTATTCACTGGCATGAAAGAGCATTTTATAGGTAGTAGTTACTTTGCTCCTTATGTACCAAAATTACTTCAAGTGACCTTTTTAAAAATAACAAGCTATTTTTCTGAATTTGGAAATGTCAACAACCAGCAACTTATTTGTTTTTCTAATTGAGTCTCTCAGAGAATCTCTAGTTAAAAAACGTAGTTGTATTTCGTCAAGTGCTCTAATGATTTATTTACTTTTCCCATGGATGACGGCACCATTATAACAACGAGGGTTCCGAGTTCTGACCTTTATCCCCTGTGTTCCTGCTTCCATCTCCCCCGGAAAAAGGAATATTGGGCTACCTGAAAAATCCTATTACAGTTATGAAATCACAAATAGGTTTACAAATTTCATTAAAATGCTATATAAACTTTACTTTGATGTGTGACTCTGTGTCTCTGCGCGGTGAAAGCAATCAACTGGTTCCCGATATTGCCATCATCTGAGAAAACAGACAAGAGCTTTTTATTTTCCATTAGGCAACATCACAAGCATGGTTTTGTATCCATTAGAACACACCAAAAATGTCGTGGGCTTAGTGTCACCACCCCACCACCACGGTTGATCAGCGTCATTGCAAATCCACCACAGCACAAATATAGCACGCTTCAAGTGTCTATATTTAAGTTTATATGAATGAACATACGTTTTAGGTTGATTAGTTAGCCTCTTGACACTCTTCCGGTACGTGATTACTGGGCTTTGAAAGTCAGCTAATCAATTTCCAACCTCTTTGGTCGGTTAATGTATCCTTCATTGCTATTGTTTGACGAGAAACAAGGTTATATAAGCCGCTACAATACAGTTACGCAAATTGGCTGCTGAAAAACCAACGCAACAAGGCTATTCTGGGACCAAAGCAAGACAGAGGATTAGCAATGGCAGAAAATAAAATGGTATTTGACCTTTGAGTAATAGCCTTACTTTGACTGTGAATCCCGACAATTACGTATTCACGCTAATCTTTTGAAGGCATACTTGGTATTCAACCCACACACACATAATTATGTATATCTGTGTTTGACGACAATATGGATGTAAATGGTAGGATGAATTTGAATAGAGAATAATGAGTTTTTGGTAAACTTGGAACACCAGTCGGCGACACAAAAAGACTAAAACTTTTGACTCGCTTCTGAAAAGTTTGGCTGACATTTTAAACAAAGTGCCTTGATTGGTTGTTACAAAATGAACACTACATTTTAACTGTCGTATTATTCAAATCCATAAAATCCTTTTTTACTAGAGCGTGCAATTTTACGAAAAGGATTATTGTCACTCTGGTCAATTTGGGCTTGTCGAAAAATGTTGACTCACCATTTTTTCACAGGTCAACAAATAAATGGCCTTCGTTGGTTCTCACCGTGGATGTTACGTGTGCTTGTATGATTTTTTCACACTCTCCGGGCATAAAATTTAATACCGTTCTACCGTGTGACAAGATTGACATTTTAGCTTTCATCCTTCTGCTCTGTTCTTCCAGTCCTTGTTTAAAATAGTGAAACAAGTCTCTGGCCCATAAGCACCCAACCAAATCGATACGGATTATTATAACATAAGTTGTCAACCAAGTGTTTTTTCTTGGTTCTCCCTGCAGAGAAGAAAATTTGTTCCTGTGTTCGTTCAATACACTTTCAACTTTTTTTTCTGATATTTTCAATGTAACTTTCTCGTTTGACAAGGCGTTTCAAAGTAAAGTAGGCATATATATTCCGCTTCATAATATTAGCACGCTTCATTACTTCTTGCACACTACACTGCACCACAAACAGTCGTAAATATTTTCCAAAGGAAAAGCTAAATAATGCAAAAAATGTAAAAGCCAGAGCAACATGGCGGAATCATTCGAGAAAACCAGTCAAACTTTCTCTGACTCGCTTTGTGTGCCACGACAGGGAAAATCTTACGATTCCTTTTCTATCCCATTTCAAAAAAAGTCACCTGTTTGCGTTTGACAATTTCCTTGTTCCGCCTTTCTCTCAAATTTCTTTTCTTGTCTAAAATTTCGTTTATTCTATTTGTACAAAAAAAAGTCGTTACGACTACAAATTTACAAACGTTCAAAGAAAATACGGAGCCATGTATAGCGCTGATTTATTCATATGAAAAGAAAGGGAAAATAGTTTTTGAAAGAAATTTCTAAGGAGAGCCACGTGGCTCTTGCTACGTGGGATGAAGGAAGTGGAACAGTTCGAGTGTTTGGCATGATGGGTATTCATACATTTTTTTGGTTTTTCGACACCATTTTACTCCACTAGTACAATCTGTCTGCAATAAACAGGAAGAAATATTTATGACCTGATTCTCAGTGCCCTCTCTCGTGTTCATTTTGATATCAAGCAGAGAAATAACAGGGAGAAAATAGGATAATACAAGAAAGTTATAGAAAGCGTGGGCGGGTCAAGTGTCATTTTTCTTGTAGGTATATGATGTCATGTAGTTTTTGCAATTTCGACTCCATCGTTCTATATAAAAGTTTGGAAAAATAACTGTGCAAGTAGTTTTTGTCTCTTGTGAAGATTATCAGGATGTTGCTACTTGCCCCTCGGTTCTCTGATGAGAAAGTTTTCTAGAGAAAGAAAGAGAATCTACTTTTCATAATACGCTGACGTTGTCAAAATTGGGTACTCACTACTTCTGGCAACGCTCATTTCCCATACATGTCATATAGCTAGAAAAGAATGGAATATAGTGCAGAAAAAACAGACAATATTATTCTATAGTTGTTATTATGTCAGTACTTTTTCTACACAAGATGCTTGCTTGCCAAGTCAATAGAGACAACTTTATAACACACAGATACGATGACATTTTTTCATACTCCCCAGTCATGAGAGCCTGTCTCATGATTCAAAAAATTGTTATTTGTCTACTTGGAATTTTGCACTGGAGAGTTTTTTATCAAAACTTTGTAATAATGTAGCGCAGCAGCAACTACACACAAAAGTTGTAATCTGCAAGCCCAGAACAAATCATTGAGGTTTAATCTAATAAAAGCACATGATAATACATGATAAACGGTTCGGGAAGACGGAATTGAAATTAGTTGCTTTGGTGTATTGCTCGTATAAATCTATTAGTTACAAAAAAAACAATGGATAGTGATCATGATCAGCAGCTATTATGTGGTGTATTTTTTATATAGAAAATGCTATAGGATAAAAATCATGTCATGAATAGGCTCGTATAATAAAAAGGTAGGCATATAATTTACTGTTTTTGGCGATATTATGTTCAGAGTTCAACACATTGGAATTCTGCGAAAAAAATATTATTCACAGAGGAGGTTAGTTTTTGCCACTTTTGCTAATACATCAAATACGTACATTTTTACTGCTTGTGTAATATTTCGTAATACTATCCATGCCTAAACACTACTAGTAAAGCCCTTTAAAGTGCTTATAGACATTTTAGTTGTTTCATACTTCAAAAAAGAATTATTGGAAAAGTTTTCTTATTTTTCTTCAGTAGGCGGATTGAATATTGAATAGCATGCCATTTTACCATTCTCTCTCTCTCCCATTCTTTTCTCCTGTGCTGCTGCTTTTTTCTCATCTTTCCTTCCTCTTTCCTTTCCTTTTAGTACAGAGAAAGTAGAGAGTTTATTTGCGTGACCGGAAAAAAATTGTAAAAAGGCCACCTCTCTTCTATTGGATTCCCCTCTTTGAGACAAACTTTTTATACTTTTTTATCAATATTTTTCCAGAGAAAAGGAGAATAGCAAGCATATAATATAACGCAACAGCAGCGGCAGCATCATTGTCAAAAGAAACAATTTTAAAATATTCCATTATCTGCAAAAAATATTTTCCTGAGCATTTAATCTGGTTCCACTAGACCTTACCCATTTGCAATGCCCTTGTGTTCATTCCCACACATAGGGCAGGATCTATTGAAGGGGTCATAAAAATAGATCAGTGTTCAATTTTATGGTTTTTTTCCCGAAGAATAAAGGCATGTGGACAAAGTCATACGTTTGCAGAAAAAATATTTCGTGTGGTGTTTTATAATTGTTGGACACATTCTAAAATGGACATTTTTCTCGCCAGAGAGATATTTAAAGTGCTTTGCAAAGAATCTCTCTAACTATCAACCCGTGTGAGCATGCTACGAACAAGTGCACAAGGTGATGACGATCATGCTTTATCGTGAAAAATACGATATTTCCTTCCGGAGTTGTTGAGAGAGAGACGGAGGGATGTACAAAGAAGACGAGAAAAAATCTCTTTCCATTTGCAAACCATTTCTTTCTTGGATAGACATAAAACACTCCCAATGTAGCATAAAATTTATATACATATTTTACATGTATTTTTCCTTGTTGTTCAAGAAACAGAGAGAAATGGAGAAAGGAAAGAAAATAAAGAGTTAAGAGTGTATGGAGCCGGCGGACACATAACTTTGCATGAAATAGACAGAGAAAGTGAGGGTGAAATGGCAAAAAAGGCTTTTCTTTTTTTATTTACATAGTCACTCTAGTGAATTGTGTACGTTTATGAGAATTTTGCCCAGAAGAAGAAAAGGAAAAAAGAAAGAAACTGTTTTATACATATTTTTTGCCTTCTTCCTCGGGAAACTTCTGCTGCTGCTGCTGGTGGTGGTGATGGTGCTGTTGTTGTTATTGTGCAGCTTGAATAATACAAACGTACACAATGAACACATACAGTTCAGTTTTTCGGGGGAAGAAAAGCAGGAAGAAAACGAGAAGAAGATGTACATAATAAACAATAACAAAAGGAACTACTACGGGAGCTATTACTGTTTAATGGAAGTAAAGCGGGTGTGGAAATCCTTCAGAGCGTTGTGAAATTCCCCGGAAGTTCCTTTCCGAGCTTGAAGCAGAATTTTTAGGCTTCAGTTTTCTTTCGCGTAGAAACATACATTGTGCTCGTTATTTTCTTTTAAGCTTTGGCGAAAGTTTTTTGCACACACAGTCTCAAACCCCAAACAAGTGAAAGGGAAAGCAAAAGCCATACACATAAATCTACGCATGTTGTGTTCTCTGTAGAAGGAGCAGCAGTTGCTTTTTTTGTTGCTGAAGTATACACCGGGGGAAATTGTCCAGCGTTTACGGCTGCTTTCTTTCGTTTTCTGTACAAAGTCAAAAGTCACTGTATATAATAATATGTGTCTTCACAGACGGGCTTAGACAAGTAGCAGCAGTTGAAACTTTTCTCCTTAGTTTTTGAGGTTTCTTTGTGTATTGGGTGGCGTTGGTGGCGGAGGAGAAACCAACGAAATGTTGATTATAAAAAATGTAGACCATTCAGCTGCAAAGTCCTTTGAATGGAGAGGGAAAGCCTGTACAGTGTACAATGTAAGCCATGATAATGACCATTGCATTAAATAATTTCCCGTGCTGGCAATAATTTTTTGCCTTTTGGAAAAGGGAAAGAGCAAAAGCAAGGATTTTTATTTGTGTCAGTGGTGAGTAATAAAATTGCATGTTCTAGGAAATACAATACTCTGTATCTTATTAGCAGCGATAGAGCGTAGGCAGCCTAGCATATCATGTAATGATTATTAGTGATGTGAGTGGAAATGGTAAAATATCATCATGCACAATTAACAATGTGGCTGACAGTAACTCTATTAAAAGCGTTGCTTGCCTCCTTTTCGCTTTGCATTAAGATTTTCTTGATTTTACCGAGAAAACCTGTAAAGCGGGTACAAAATTTTATTGCCAGCATTCTTTAAAATGTCATGTCCTTGCAGAGCGGTGGCAGTAGCAAGTCCAATTACTAGTTTCGCCTTCACATATTTGTCTCTCAAGTGCCTTGTCGTCGTCTGTGGCGGCGACGGCGCTAAGTCGAGTGGAGCGACAAGACTTGGAAGCTGGTGAAAATGTTTTAAAGTGGTATTCTTGCAGCTCAGCATTCCCCTTTACGAGTGAATGGGGAGCTGCTCTGGTTGTGCATCCCTGCTTTCCTTTAATGGTCGATTTATGCGTGCTGCCCTTTCTAATAATCTTTTACGCTAAATAAGAAGATTGTGGCTTGTGACTGTGGTCACAGAGTGGGGCGGTGGTCACATTCCTTTATAAAAGCCCCAAAGACTATTGAAAATACTGCGGTGGTCTCTGCTACTACAACTACTAGTTTGGTGGCGGGGTTCTGTCTTTTTTCATCCTCATCACCACCACCTCGCCATACACTTACCAGCAGAACACCATCACCGCCAAATATTTTTCTCCTACATTTGCCACATTTATTCTGCATGGATGCTTGATGTTTGTTTGTTGTATCCGTATCCCCGCGTGTCCTCTAACATCCTATTAAGCTATTAGCAGCACACAAAAAAACTGTCATGGCTGGTCCTGGTGTCTTTGTAACACAGTGGCAGTGTCGACGTTGTCGTTGTTTATTTCTAAACAAAGTGTAGGAAGAGGCAACGGAAGGAAGGCAAGTATGTACATGCAAAATAGACGAAAGAAACGACAACCAGGAATCTGGATGCTGGTTTGGTTTCCACTCGCTTTATTACGCGAACATGAAACGGAGAAAATTTCCATTACAACATATATTGGACTTTATGAGATGAAGTAGCTTTCCATTCTCTCTGTTCTTTTTCCAGTTGGTAATTTTTCGTGGAAATATCCTGACAAGGTATTATGGTGGCTATATGCGCCAGTCGCGTTTAGGGTGCAAATGAATTGTAAAACATTGATATGATGCTGTTGAGTATGGCTGATACAAAGTAAGAGTACCTTGTAAACAGATAAAAGAGAATACGGGTATCTTCAAGTTTATCTTCAAGTGATGCGGTTACACAATGGTGCAAAAAAATATCTATTCCTTTTCTTCTTATTTTCTTACAATGCCATACACGTCAGATAGGTACATCTGGTAGCGTGCTTCACTGCTAAGTTGCATTATTCCAAAGAGTATGGGTGTTTTTAATGCATATTTAATGAATCGTAAGAGGATTGGAGAAAAGAAGAAGAAGCAGCAGTAGAAGAAGAAAAAACGAGAAGAGGCTTGGAAATTTTTTGAAGGATTTTTGAATTATGTACGGGCCGTTGCAGAGAGAGAGCCATGGAGTAGTGTAGGTAGATTGATAGAGAATGACACGGGCAGCAGTATAATGTTTTGGAGTGGAAAAGGAGAATGTGCAAGGAATGTGGAAATAGTGTGCCATTATTACTACTACAACTACAATTATTATCACAGTATCATGATCAGCAGCAAAGGATATTATTTTGTGTTTGGACACGGTACAACCAAAACGGCAATAGGAATGGCTTCTCCAAGGTAACCGTCACAGTCAGAAGAGTAGACTGGAAGATGTAATGCGGTGGGTTGTTTAGTTTCCTTGTCAAAATGTCCTTCTCATCCTTTTACCATCTCTTCTCCTTGCTTGGCATTTTAAATTACTGCACTGCTGTTGTATCGCATCCTCGTCTTTCTTCTTCTTTTTCAAATTGTCACGTCATGAGCAACAACGGCAAGATAATTCGTTGAATTTTCTCTCAGGGTACGGGCCGACCTACTTATAAAGGTAACTTCCCATGTGATTCATGGGATACAACATAACTCAATTCCAAATGGTTGCTCATTTTTCATCCTGGAGAAAAAAAACGGTACATTTGCCATCATCCATCTCAAGACCATTAGAAGATTACTTGTGACTTAATAACGAGATCAGACTTTTTTTCCATATAAAAACGCAATCTTGTTTCAAGTGTCTGCTTAGCATTACATTTTTTGCACTTTAGTGGCGTGTCCTATCTACTTATCTTTAGCCAGAGAGAAGAGTTATGCACTTTGGATTGTTTTCTGGGATGACAAATGTTTTTACAAAACAGTTTATAATGGGCCGTCTAATATAAAGTGCCAAAGCATGGTGGTACTGCAAACAGTGTTCATTTTCATCTTGTGTGTAGCTTTCTTTTCCGTCACCTCGTCTTCTCACTACTGAGTGAGTTATCTCTTGAAGCTGAACTGTCTGTATGCATGTCCCTCTATTATTTGCATGTCGTCTTCCTTTAAAAGATTACATTGAAATGCAAATTGATTCTGCTTCCACCCTCCGGTTAGGTGTGACACACGTAATTCCGGTGACAGGCTGAAGTGGTTTGCGCTCCTGGTTTGCATTTTACGTTATATACACAATACACACACGACAGCCAAATACTTTGCACTTCACTTTCACACGTTTCACAAAAGGGCCTTCTGAGTTAAATACCTCTGCACAAAGAGCGAGATCAGATAATGCGCTATTATTTTCCATTCCATTGCGTGCCATGTTACTGTATATTGTCGCAAGAGTATATTTCTACCTGAAAAACTCATCTCATCTCATAAATAAACAACCCAAATATTTTTCATGAGCAGGCATCATCATCACGTACACATAACTACGTTGCGCCATCTTCATCGTCAGTAAATATTTACTCAGCCACCCACTCACTCATCTCGGTTACCAACTTATATGGAATCTCTCCAGTTGGTTGGTAGTGATCTAGGACTAACTTTCTGTCGGATGCTCTTTATCGCTCCGAATATAACAACATTTTTAAAAGGAAAAGGTAGATGGAGAGATTACGAGAGAGAAGGCACTTTCACTCTATCTTTGCCCTGTAGGTTCAATGTGAGATGTAAAGTCTAAACAATTGTTTACTAATAACAACCCTTCCGCCTGCTATAACATTAAAACTTTGGCTGTTTCAAGAATCAAGAATGAATCTTTAATTGACATTATGCAAAGCATTATATTCCACACCGTGCTCATGATGACAGAGATAAAAGAGCCATGAAATTATCGTAATTATTTTTGGCCAACCCTTTTATCTCAATGGGATTCCCTTCTCTAGCAGCAGCAGCAGCGTTTGATTGCGCCCCAGCTAAAACTTTCCTTTTTCCCTTGACTTTTAATCTTGCTTTTTATTGTTCCTGTTTTCACCAAATAAAAAAACTTTCACTA
Source organism: Entomobrya proxima (assembly GCA_029691765.1). Classification (NCBI taxonomy): domain Eukaryota; kingdom Metazoa; phylum Arthropoda; class Collembola; order Entomobryomorpha; family Entomobryidae; genus Entomobrya; species Entomobrya proxima. Next base: position 33,408,000 of record CM056173.1, read on the forward strand.
CCGCAATAGCAATAACGGAGAAAAGAAAATTTGCAAAAAAACATGGTACCTCAAGCGAGTAGTTTTTCTTGCTGCTATGTTAGTGCTGCTGCTCCAGACAAGCAAAAACAGCACTCTTAAACACCAAACCATAAAGGCAGAGTTTTTAGCAGTGAAAGTATTTAGTTGAGTAGAAAACTAGCACCGTTTCATTACCACGCTAGTAGTTACATCATCAGTGCTCTTTGCTTTCCTGTTGAGATTCTGATGATCCTCATCAGAACAGGAATATATTTACATGCATTAGAATGGGAGTGAGAGATGAAGGGAAAAACTTTTTCCCTTGAGATTTTACCATTTTCACTAACAAAAAATCTGTAAACTTGCACTGCTACAATGCAGCAGTAGTAGTAGTAACATAAAGTGCCTTCAGTCTAGACTAGAAGATGATGATGAGGATATTGACGAAGATTACCAGGATAAGATAAATAAAATTCTAAGAGGCTTTCCTTTTCCCTGCTTATACTTTTTTCTTGTGCGTTACATTTCATGTGCTCAGCTTACCTTCACGGTTTGAAACTTTAGATGCTCATCATCAGTTCACCAAAGGCCACACAAGAAAAAATGCGAGAAAGTAGCAGCGGTTTGTTGTATGAGCTGTTATATTGCGGTGAAAGTGTGACAGTGCAAGCAGAGTATGGATAATTCCTGGTTGGTAAAAGTGGACAAGGTACCTTGTCTAGTTTGTTAGCTGACTTTCCCCAAAAGACCAAGAAAAAGTGGCAAACCCTTTGGCTTAAAGTGTAAGAAGATCATTTTATAAAACAATCCTTCTACCATGCAGCTAGTATACCTTGCATTGTACTAGAATCAAGTAGGGAGAGTAACAATAAATAGTTCTTTTCGTTGGATTGCGGCTTGTATCCTATTACTTTGGCAAAAAAAGAAAGAAGACGCCGGTCGGGTAATACAAGGAAAGTAAAAAGAAAGTAAAGTGGCGTGATGGCATATAATAGTCAAGTAGTCTTTGGTGGTCTTGCTCTTGGTCTGCTCTTTTGGTATCATCTACCAGTCGGATCAACTATCCACTTTTGTTTTCTTTCTTTTTTCTTTTTCTTTCTAAAGTCTTATTTTTTTACCACACCACACACAGCAGCAGCATCACATTCTCGGATATAGATAACACACACAACATGCCTATATACAAGATCAAGTTTTTTCGCTCCAGCAATGAGGGAAAAACCTACACAACTTTGTTGTAACTTTTTGAAGAATAGATGAGGAAAGAAGAAGAATAAAGTGATGCTTTCAGCATTTTTGTACTTTCTTCTTCTTTTTTCCTACAAAGACGTATATACATTTTCTTTGAGAAAGCATAAACTTTGTCTGCCATACTCTGCTTGTTGGAACCGTGACGCTATATAGTAATATAGGGTTACTGGTATGCTGTATGTTATGGCTGCTTTACCAGTAGCCATGGTAAATAATGACCTATGCTTTTATGTCGAAGTAAAAAAGTTGGAAAATTTATGAATACGAAAGTGCGAGGAGCAAGAGATGCATTATTATGTAATGTGGAGTCTGTCTCCTTAAAGCTTGACTACAGTTTTGTAGGCTAGCGTATAGATAGCAGCAACCATTTTACATATTTATTATTAACGGTTGTTGTCAGTTTCCCCTCTAAAAAGTCGTGTAAAGGGACTTGGGCCGCCGTGGAGTATGATCTTGCTTTCTTCATTTCGCCACACAGCACAAACACACGTTGGTTGGACAAAGTCGTAAGTAGCGCTAACCGATCTGCTTGCACACGCCAAAATTAAAGGATTTACGGTAATAGTAATGTGGCATTATATCTTGTGTGGGTGAGAGTGGCTCGTATGACTCCATCAACTAACGAGCACACTTTACTCTTTCCCCACACTTGTTCGTGCTGGAGGATGATGTGTGCACGACAATAAAAGTATCATTTCGTAGTTTTACTTGCCCGTTCATAACTTCATAAAAAAGTCGTTATACTAAACGGAGTCAGGAAAGTGTGGAGGGTGTGTGTGTCTGGGACGAGGAGCATAAGAAAATGAAAGTGGCTACATGTCACGTCTGTTTGTTTGTCTACGAGCTACAATGTCAATAACTTATCGATGAGTTGAAGATAGTAAAAAAAAGTTCTAAAAATATTTATGTTGCTTTTTGGTGCAGAACGGCTCTATGGTGGATTCTTTGAACGAGAGTTTTGGAGAACGGTCTCTGGACAAGGCACATCATCATCGGGGAGGAGATCACTCGGAAAAAAGGGGACTCCAGCAACAACCACAACAAGGCTCTTCCGTGACAAAGGCTGCCACCTCTGGTATTCAACGAGACGGTAAGGATGGTGGTGCTACAGCAAACGACAAGGCAGGAGGTTCTCAGCTCAGCGTTCACTCGAGGCGGGATGCAAGCTACATGAATGATTTAATGCGAAGTAGAGCAATATTCAAATGCGTACCAGTACATTACAGGGAAAAGCCCGGATCTGTGGTGGCACTTGCCAGTTTTCCGGGTAGTGGCAATACGTGGCTTCGCTATTTACTGCAACTTTCAACAGGTAAGATGCTGGAGCGAGGAAATTGGGATGTAGTAAAGTGGAGAAGGGTAGAGTTGTGGTCAGTCGTGCAAACAGGGTTGTTAATGAGGAGTAAACCATTCTGTGTGCTTTCCATTCTGTAGGGGTCTTCACAGGGAGTGTATATAAGGATTTCGCTTTACTCAGGAATGGCTTTCCCGCAGAAAGCATAACGAACGGGAGGGTGCTCGTGGTAAAAACCCATGAGAGCGGACAGAATGCCCGAACTCTGTTTGAAAAGGCGATTCTTCTTGTGAGAAAGCCGTCCGAAGCGATTCTAGCGGAATTCAATCGCAGAGCAGCAGGGCATATTGGTCATGCTGGTCGTGATAAATATACTAGGAACGCTGGAAGATGTTAGTTAATCAATTACTTTACCGATAAAAGCGCAAAGTTTGAATAAATATTAGGAATTGAATTACTCGTTTACTTCTGCTGTAGACTGGTCCCAATTTGTAGCTCAAAAGGCAAAATCCTGGACAGAAACAAATTTAGACTGGATTGAACACTTTAGTGGACCTTTGCTCATTACAATGTACCATCATTTGGTGCATAACACGTCGCAAGAGTTGACTACAATTCTTGACTTTCTCCAGGTAAGGAAAGGAACAAAAAAGAAGGTTATGCAACAATACAACATTTCATATAATGATAGGGGGAAGCTGAGACACTTTGCATGTCGGGAATATATTATGCAAACCCATTGTATTATAGTCATTTTATTGTAAACTCTCTCGGCATAAAGCTGTCTTTGCAACATCACATTTTTAAAAACTGCATTTAAAACCTCAAAAACTTGTTTATTTACCAGGAACCTGTAACGGACACGGTAATGAACTGCGTCCTGAACAACAAGGAGGGGATCTACCGTCGTCGAAAAAAGTACTCCCAGTTCAATCCATTCACCCCTCAGATGGAGAAATTTCTTGCTGCTCAAGAGAAAATAGTGTACAATGCCATTCAGCGGAGAGTTGCCAAAGAAACGGCCAAAGTTATCCTAATCTACAACAGTACATCAGCACCAAATAAAGAGCAACAACTATTTATGCCACAGAAGAAATTCACATAGAACCCAGTTAAAAATATATACGACAAAGAAAACGAAAAAGTAATATAAACTCCCCAAACAGAAACCCTACATACTATATAAACCCTGCATCCAAAACAAAAGTATTAATTATTTAAATATACAACATGCATTTTAATTACTCATGTACCATTTGTTAAAAGTATAATATTGGAATACTGAAAAAGAACCAGACCGAACAAGTGATTAAAGTTGTGAATGATGAAAATGAAGAACTACTATACAGAAAAACATAAGTATCAATTATTATTACACTACTTTATTGTCAACTATTCCTTTCTACAAATTGATTAGGGCATGACTGAATATTTACACAGTACACTACGTAGTGCCAAAACGAAAGTAACCGAAAATCATAAGACTTGAAATCACTACACCGGTTTAGCCAAATTTACTTAAAACTTTATACATCAGTATAATAATCAATAATAGTATATAATATTGTAAAGCAAAATCTGCACACTACTACTAGTGAGCAAGCACATTCATCAAATTTGATAAACGTACTTACTACATGACACTATTGCATAAGAAGTACTAATACTATATACTACGTGTAGAAACTTAATACCACATTTTCAAAGAAAGCGCACCTACTAACGTAAGTTCGTATGTATTAGAATTTAATTGAAATTAATTGCTAGCTTACCTAAAAAGCATTAAACTTCCATTAAAAGTAACATCTATATAGCTAATTATATAGTAACGGTAGCAAACTATGCTCCAGGAAAAAGTATATATAATTATGGAAACTAATTCTAGTTTACGTGTAAAAGTTGATTTAGTTTATCAGAACAGACTGTATAATAATTACACGAAAAATAATCATAAAGTGTAATTAATCCGAAAAAAAGATTAAAATAAACATGAATTACTAGAAACACATTTCATTTCAGAATGGATCCAAAGGGAGTGGGCGAGAGTCCATGCCATAAGTTTACTTTGCCGCTAGTTGACGTCGCTTGCCAGGTTGCTCGTCAGTGTCATCCGGTGGAGGGCAATGGGTGCCTGATTTCAGTGGCAGAACTTGATACAGATGACACAAGTAGTACAGTGCATTATACACTCGTCGCATAGCAATATTGTTGGCACAACGGTCCAGTTTCTCCACGCCCTTCTTAGTCTAGAAAAAAAGGTGAGAATCATGTGATTACTACAACAAAAAAACGCGAAATAAAATTACATGCATCTGAGTTTTCGAGCATAAACTTACTGAGCGATGCCATTCGCATCCCAGATTCAAACAAAAGTCATATCTTGGATGATATATGAATCGCCCCGCACCACCTTCATGTTTAATGACTCCCACTGAATCCTTTGGTACAACCCGTGATGACATTTCCATTAAGAGCACTTCGAATGAGATAATGTGAAACAGGGACTTTGAGTGTCCTGAAAAAAAGACAAATATTATAATTATAAAAACACCAGAGCTAAACTGGCACTTTCGTTATGTCGTGTTCGCCATAAACAATTTACCTGTTTGAAGTAGTATCCACATTAAGCAAGAATGTACTACTGGCAAGTCGGAGCGAGTTGTGAAGAACAGAAACTCATCCTCCTTAAACAGCCCGTACTAAAATATATCACAGAAGACGTAAGTTTTAAATTAGCAACACAGTACCACATAATGCACAGAATTTTAAAATGCGTAACAAACCTTGTTAGCCAAGTTTACAACCATAGTCATGAATCGACCCGGACTCAATAATGCGTATTTTCCCTGCAACAGTGCAAACAATAAAAAATGATGAGTAATTTCAAGATTTCATTTCTTTAGAACATGCTCTTTTCAAGCAAACTTGACAGCATTAAATGCTGTTAGGTTGGTTACATAAATTTTATGTAAACGCTTACGTCCGGAGCTATCCCTGGTTGGGGATAACCGTTTTCATCAACCGTATCTGTCATTTCGGCATGTCCTCCGAATGGGATGTCCCCTAATGAAAGAAAAAAGGTTAGAAACTGTAAATTCCCTAAAAACTACGAATATTTTGCAACACAAAATAAGTAAAGGTTGTCGCAAAACATACTTGCGTTGATGAAGCCCGACTGGACTTCAATAATGCCACTCTCAAAAGAGTACACGACAATACTAAATTCGGCAGGGATCAAGTGACCATCCGCTCCTTTGCACAGCGGCTTCATACACATATAGGCAAACTTTATCTGCTTCCAATCAGTTCCCTGATGAAGCTGCTCATTAGGATTGTTCAGATAATCTCGTACAGACCTAATTGTTTCTAGATAAACAGTATACTGATCCCGGATAGCCTTGATATGAGATTCGATCCTGCAATGAAACCACAGAATAGTTCAGCTTTCACATTCCACACATGCTTTGATTAAAATGCCTGTCCAAAGTACAAAAAAAACATATTTTTTATACTCACGGGGCACCGAAAGTGTTGCATCCTAAGCTCTCTGGGTCCCGACGCTTAGACAGTTTTGATGGCATATCAGCAGCAGCCATAAGTCCTCAATTAACAATTAGTAATAAGCAGCTGCTCTCCAGCAGTAGCGCAGATCTAAAATTTAACTAGCAAACAAAATGAATCCAACCAAACTTAAAAGTAATCACGCTTTAAAAACTAATCACTCATCAAAACAATCCATGACTCATCACTTATCTTACCTTACTTCCTCTTTTAACTTAAAACTCAACTTTAACCCTATTGCCACGAATCCCCTTCCAGAGTCCTAAATACTAACAGAAGCTTGTAAACACCGTTATCGTCGTCCCTAGAACTTGCAGCCCGCCACTCACTCTCTGATCCTCCTCCAGCAGCCAAGTTTCTTCACCTCACCTAAAAAAAATCAACAACAAAAACAAGCTTTAGTCACCTCCAAACTCCCCAACCAAAATACCAAACAAACCAAATGATATTCAAATTAGCAAATGACCCAAACCTCAAGCTGCTCTCTGCACACTTAGCAGAGGGCTCAATGCCCTCTGCTTACTAAAAAAACTCCCTAGTTTCCGTTCAATTAATTGCTGCCTTTTTGTGCTTTAGTTTAGTTGTCAGTGGATAACCAAATTAGATAATCTTGAGAAGACACCAATAGATAAGAAATGTTAGTAAGGCGGCAGGAAGGACTGTGACTATGAGAACAAGGAGCAAAGACAGAAGATCAATCTCCACCTCCATTTTTACATGAATTATCTTAACAAAACGTTGGAATTTATTCAAATAGACGCCCGTTTGACTATCAGAAGCATAAATAGCAGCCTAATTACTTGTATGAAGAGATAGAAAAGAAATGAAAAATGAACAAAACAGATGAACAAATTTATTGAAAAATGATAATATATTTCAGCAAATCGGCACTGAAGTCTGAACTGCTACTACTACTGCACTGCTCGTCGGACAAAGAAACGTGGCGATTGTGTAAAATAGAATGGAAAGCCAACAACAAATCAGCCATCGACAACACCGAACGGTTTCGCTTCCAAGAACTTCGAATTTAGGTACGGCTTTTTGGTCAATGTGCAAAGTGCAGAGGGTTTGTCCATACCTGACGTTATTGCAGGCTTGATGCAGAAAATATTTGACCACGTGGCTTCTTATCTGAACTCTAAAGTTAACCCAATTTGTTAAATGGATGCACTGAAAATGAGTGATGGCTTTATAGTATGATGGTACCCAAACTCTTGTGACGTATTTTGGGAACGCCTTTTCTAACTGCGTGGCAGGCTAGGAAAGGAAATGTGGAAGCGTAGATTTTAAATGCAGGTGTAACATGGTTGATTGATATGCAAACATTGCATTGCAATGCATAATATTATGTAGTTAAATGAAACATTAAACTAAATAGTGCAATGTTTAATGGTAAAAGGATTGCCATTGCCAGTTATACTTCCAATGTTTCAATAGTCGCGTTCCTGTGGAGTATATTATGATATAAACTTAATGCTAGAATAGAAGACAAGAAAAATTTTACATTTGAACTACCTATTTATACATTGAGGGTTTCGCACAGATTTTCGGGGTCGCGGTTCGGTCTGTCTATTTCTTATGCAGGCAAACAAAATGCAGGTCTACTGAGCATGCTCATTAAAGCTGAAGTCACAAGACAATTTTTGTAATCTACGTGCTTCAGGACGATATATTGCAATTGATAGTTCATATTCATAATATTCAAATGGTTATTATGAATCGATGATGGTGATGATTAGACCATGGACAATTCCATTGTCATTGCACAAACTTTACTTCTTACGAGAAAAGGATGACAAATCATGACAAAACTGGAATGGAATGAAACAGCGTGCGTGGCCATGGCAACGGCAAAATGCAAAATATTAGTTTGCGATGATGCATCATGGTGCTTGGGTAAGTTAGTAAGTAGGTCGTTCTGCTAGGTTATATTTCATGATTGCTTTTAATACCACTGCGACCAGGTGTCATTATGTTCGTAATAATGCTTTGCAAATTCATTTAAATTGTTTATTGCACTGTGTTTCCCCAGACTTATTTAGTGCACTTTTACGCAAATGAAAAGAAAAGGCTGAAGGTTAAAATTTATGTTCAATTGATGGAGCATGAACACCTATTACGATGAAATTTATGTCTTCCTCAACATTGCATTGTGTGCGCGTAGAAAGGAGAATGCTAAGGTCAGAAACGATTCGTCGAGAATGAAACTATCAAGTTGACAGTGCCAACGACGCGACGGTGAAAAGAACGAGCTTTTCGTAGATTTTATCAATTATCAATAACAATTTGTCATTAAAATCATTAAAATGCAAATTCCATGAAATATGTAAGTTTTGTACAAATTACGAAATGTGGGAGCTCCTTAGAAAGTGGAAGGATCCACTGATACTTAATTTGTATGAAACTTGAATAAAAGGTTAAATGCTTACGTTTACACGAACTCAACAGCTAAACCTCAATCTGGATTGATGGATCACGGTTAGAAAAGCCTGCAAAAATAAAGCAATCAAACGGTTAAAGAAACTTAAGCAGTAAATCCTCTGTAGTTCTGTTCCAATCTAGTAAGGACAATACTTTTGTTATCTCTTCTTTGTTTTACTTATCTAAACGATGCACATGCGTTAATGTTTAAATGAAATTAATTCACTTTGATATCGCTCTTAATTTCTTTATCTGTCTCTGTCTGCCTCTGAATGCACACTAATTAAGAATTTCCCCTGCACCTTCCTAAATGCTATCTTCCAAGTGCAAGACGTTCCACGTCCTCAAGTCACGTACGCCTCCTCCAACTTTTTCAGTCCATTTACGTCGACGTGGAACGTTTTCAGGTTTAATATGAGTGGAGGTCTATTCAATGCCCGATTTCTCTTTTTGCAATGAATTAAGATTGGAACATCGAAAAGCATGCCAGTCGACAACTTATGTAATTAAAAATGAATACGAGCTTGTTGGCTAAATTATGTACGTAAAGCATTGCAATTTAAAGTGTTATGTGAATGCACATTATAAATTTTATAGCTATGAACATTGTTTCATTAAAGAATTTTTTTTATATGATAGGGTAATCCAGTAATGTATTTTTGCACAATATTAATCAACTCGCTGAACATAATGGGGTTTGGTTTGGCTTAAAAAAATGCATAATACAAAAGATAAATATGAAAAGATATAACACAAACCCAGACAAGAAATTAGCCTGGCTACACCAACTACCTAATGGCCAGACAATGGGAATTAATGACCTCACCCAATTAAAGGAGAATGACTTTCGTTGAAAAATGAAATGTTTGGTCACGCGTTGAAAAGATGCTACTTTTGAAAATGACTGATCTTTGGAATGGAATGTTTTGAAAACATACTTTCATTAAATTTTATTTGCAGTTTAATGATTGATCACCTTAAATGCGTGCAGTTAAGTTTGATCGTTTCGTCGTTAAATGGATGCGGTCACATTTTTCGTTTGGTTTGGGATTTAGGTCTATCACTTCCGGTGGAGTTCGAGTAGGTTCAGTTGGGTTTTCTATGAAATCCAAAATTTTTATGCAAATGAAACAAGAAACAGTTTAAAACTGTCGACAATCGACAGCTTCTTGTCTGCAACGTTTTGATTGCAGGTTGTAGGGTTTTCTTTGTTCTTTCAACTTCCGGTCTTCGAGCCAAACTTTCTTTGTTTCAAACAAGTATATAAACGGAAATTTGGTCACCCTCTACATCCATTACATTGTCGGCGTTTGCTCTGGCTAGAAACAAGTCTCTTGTCACCGTGGCTTGTCCGCTGTGGTCTCTTCCTCCAAAGACCTGCTTCAGCAGAATTATTGACTTGGTGCGTAGTTTTTTTTACAATTTTACCACCAAGTTCAATACTGCTAGCACTTGTCAATTCACCGGTAGCGCATCTGGGTAAACGTACAAGCGTCTATCACTTGACCTCAACAGAACTAGCCATCATCATGGAGCGATTCACCCGATATCCTCCTGAGTGGATTTGCACATCTGCTGGAAAGCTGAATCTGGCGAGAAGCGAATTCGTGGTCCGGTGTCCATACGATAAAAGCCACTGCGTGCTGTAAGTTTTGACATTCTTTAGTATTTTTTTAAAACCGTATTTGAACAACGTATACTTCTTATTACATTAAAAATAATTCAATTTTTTATAATCTTTTTCAGTGACAAGGGGTTTTCGGATCACTTGCGCAAATGCCGAAAAAACTACGAGTTCAAGAAAGGCATGGAGGGGCAATCTCCATTGATGGTCAGCTGCAGGTACAACATGGACCACAAGGTGTACGCCCCTGAGCTCACCTACCACGAACATGGCTGTGAGGACAAAAAGCTTGTTCAGTTGGAGGCATTGTACTTTCAAAATGCAGGCCTTTTGGAAGCAATAATTAGGCAAGAGGAAAAAGGGAGCAACAATGGTACAACCAATGGTGTTGTTCCTGAGCAAAAGAAGAGGGGAAATTATAAAGCCAAGCCTAAGGTCACCGAAAAATCTGAAGAGGAATTGGCTAAGGAAAAAGAGGAGAAAGCTAATGCGGATATAATTGAAGGATTGATGAAAGAAGTCCAGGCCAAACAGGAATCGCCTCTTGGGTTCATAGGTAAAATGCAGGATTTATAAAATAAGTTTTAAAATGTAGCTTTTCGTCAATGTGGAGTATGAATAATGATTCATTTTTCAATCAAAATCTTTGCAGGTCAATCTCCTGAGATGAACTCGCTAGCCGATCGTCTCATGAAAATGGTTAAAATGCACCACGAACCAACCGTTGTGGAAGGTGTTCTGTGGGCCGACCCGCAAATCCGAAAGGACTACGGATTTGATTTGGTCTGTCAACAACAGGGTGCAGTTTCACAACTAGAGGATCAAAACGCTTTCGGCTACAACCATAGACAATCCATGTATTTCAAACGCCCTGGCCAATCCAAATCATTTCCACATGAGAAATCTGACGATGATGACTGGGAATTGGACAGCGATGGACCAAAATTTGACTGGTTGAGTCACCAACATAACTTGAAGGGACTGACGTTTAGGTTTGAAATATATACTATTTTAAGCGAAGTTCATTTCTAGTTGTTTATTTATTTGTTCCTGTTTCTAATGTTTGCTTAAATAATTCTGGGTTTTTAATTTCAGGTACCCTCCGGGTTTGACCAAGGCTCAGAGGAAGCAATTCGAAAAACAGAATGCAGAACGGCTCAGATGCGAGGAAGGTTGGTTTGTTGAGGATTACGATTATGAATCTTAGACTTTCCGACCTTCGTGTCAAGAACAAGCCGTTGATTCAACAAAAATCAACTTGGATATTTGTACTACTGCCTATATGAAGAAGACGTGGAACAAGGAATTCCGGATACAATTAGTTAAGTTATAGCAGGCACTTTAGATAAATTATTAAGTGACTGCTGAGATATAGAATTCTGTACTCGAAAGAATAATTGATAGCACATGCCCACAAAGCAATGTTATATTTGTGCTATTTTACCAATGAATTAATTATTGTCATTGACTTTAAAAGCCATATCAAATATGAAATAATAAATTGGCATTCATCATAAACTTTTAATCTATGAAAAATCTGCATTTGGAATTTTATTTTGCATACCTATTATCAAAAAGGCTGCAATCCATGATCTTACAATTAATTTACAAACCAATTAATACTTTTGATAGGTTATTAAATTTATTCCTGCACAAAGTCATATACTTGTACTTACGGGTTCTGTCAGGCATTATAACTTACTTTATAGTTTGTCTCCAGTCAAACCAATTACAAAGAAATACCGATAGGTCTGAAACATTTTATTATCTGGGAATTTTTGATGTCATAGCTGTGGCTTTCTTAAATGTTGTTAACTTCTATATCAATTAAGTATATAATCTTGACAAAACGGAACCGTTGGTCATGTGTGAACTGAACTTCATGGTATTGAGTAATTGAGTTTAAGTTTAAGCTTGTTTATGATGACGCAACACATTATTTAGCTTTAGTATGAAAATGCTATGATGAAATAGACATGACTCATAACATAACCATATTAATAGAATTTACAGGAAAATCACATTTTTGGGCATGTTTTGAGATTTTAGGGTTTAATCTTACTGATTCTACTCGTTTTACGGAAACTTCAAAACCAGCTCGTTAGCATATGATTTCGTAAAATACTAGACCATAAAAATATTTGGTAGATGTATTTTCAACATGGAAACGTCTCAGTTTAGGTGAAAATTCAAAAACAAAAGTGAATTTGTAAGATGTGACCAGATTGGCAAAATGTTAAGCTGATGAATTTATAACATTAGGAATGCAATAATACCGGAATGAACTTTCAGTGAAATTGTTACCCATGATGGCACTGCAGAATTAATTAGAATAGAAAACTGCAATTTTATGCGTGCAATTCGTAAACATTAAAGTTAATTCCAAGAAATGAAATAAGAAAGCAATTTTTTTTTGGTTTTTGACGATGTTTTATTTATTGTATTATTCAAGTTGTTGCCCTCTCAGTTACATAATTCATTGGTGACGTTTACTGGTTGAACAATTAGTTATGCCAAGCAGTAGCATAACTGACTGCGCATATTAATTAACAGCAACGTCATTTTGCTTTGGTTACTATTACAAAATGACTACATTGCACTAAACGCTTTTTAGAAGTCAAGTTAGTTCAGTCATCAACACAACTGATAGTTTAGTGCGGTCAACACATACTCTGAGCAACATTTTGGAGATTCTAATTATAGAATTGGAAACAGATTTTTAATATAATGTACAAGTTCTTCACTTGAACTTGAAGACGTATCCGGATCCACCATTCATCCGAGAGATAAGGTAGTGGTCCTTGGAAAGCGTTGATTACTTCGTAGAAATCCAGTTAGGTTTCGTCCCCTCTGCGTGCTTTCTTCAAGGTGCCGCGGATGCAGGTTTTGGATAATTGTAGACTACACGGGAGATGAAATAAGTCCAGCCCGCTAATATCAGCAAAGTTGCAACATTAACAAGTAATGTGCACAATGCAACCGGGTCGACAGGCTTACTTCCCTTCCTGTAAATAACAAATGAGAGTGGTGAAAACAAAAAAATTTAATAGATACAATTGAATTAAATGACTACAAGCTGGCGAATTCTTACCATTCGACCTCGCGTTGGGCTACTTGCTTAACAAGCGGTAAAGTTTCGACCATCAGTGAATCTCTTTGGGCAGATACATTTAGTCGATTGGCTTCATGTTTGAATACCTTTTTAATAATCGTATATGTTTCGGTAAGAAACTGGTCAAACTCCAGAAATTCCTTGTTAACTTTTTCGCTGTGGATATTTAAAATAAAATGTTTTGTAAAATGGGAAAATAAGAAATTTTTCTGGAAAGTCTTTTTGCTAAGCGATTTTAAACATTGTCTAACTACTGCTCTTACCTTAACTCGACCCAGTCTATATTTGACAAGGCTTCCCTAATTTCGTCAACAAGCTTTTTCGGAATAGAGTCTTGCGCCCACCTGTTAATTACAAATGAGAGTGATGAAAACATAAAAAAACATGGAATAGATTCAACTGAATTAAGTGACTACATGCTAGTTTATTCTTACAATTCGACTCCGTGTTGGGCTACTTGCTTAACAAGTGTCAAGGTTTCGTTAGCAAGCAGGATAAAATCCTCTAATATCTTCCTATCTTCTTCGCTGTGGATATTTAAAATAAATGTTTAGTAGCGTATTAAAATATTAAAATAATCGTTTGCTGAAAAGTCTTCTTGCTGAGCGTTTTAAAAAGTTGTGTAAATACTGTTCTTACCTAATATATAGTATTTGCGGCTCGGTTTGCAAATTGCTGTCTGGTGTCGACGCTGCGTCAATAGTGTCCATATT